>MJHO01000037.1:1648054-1812464 GCA_002076135.1 Xerophyta viscosa | reverse complement strand
GTGTGAATACTTACTTGGGTAAGTATTACTCTTACTTCATTCCAAACGAGACCTTAATGCCAAACTCCATGCCGTTAGTCCGCTTGCATCATTTATGGCCCACCATCCTTTTAGTGAAATCTTTTTTTTAAGCGTTTCAGTTAGATGAAGTGATCATCGCCAACAAGTCATACATCGATTACGCACGGATTCTCGACAAATTATATTTTGTTAATTAAAAAATAAATTACACATTGATTATCTATTTATGAAAATTAGACTTTTAAGCTAGTTTAACATCAACAATTCCATCATAATATTTCTTTCTGTACGCTAAAAAATAAAGCAATAATTTTATCAAACTTTAGGAAAAATATAAAAAAGAGAACGGGTACAAAAACAAAAGCTACAAAAATGTCAAAAATAATAAATTCTAATAATTAGTGTATCACATAGATGAGCAACTTCGAGGACAAAATAAATGTCATATATTTAGACCTATTACATGATAGTCTATCTTAAAAACAAAGTTTATACAGCAAAAGCAAAAAAATCAATCGTGTCTCTTAAATGTCCATCTTCATGGTAAGTAGGAAAAAGAATCTTCGTGGTAAGTTTGAGCCTGCACATAAGCACAAAAATTTACAGAATAAGAATATATTAGAAATTTTTTTAAATTAATAATGTCATTACCTGTAATAATTGTGTAAAATAATTATTGCAAGGAGATTCTGTTCGAGGGTTTAGATTTACTGTAGAAGGCAAATGATTATGTAAATCAAAATTGATGGAACTGCATGCATTTTCAACGTTAGGTTGCTGCAAAGATCATATAAACCATTTATTAAAAAGCAGTTAAAACAATATCATAATAGTATTAAAGGAAGACGTCAACTTTCATTACCGCAACTTTATGTCGAGTTTGAGTTGCACTGAGTTGCTGTTGTTTCCTTGTTCTTCTTCTTGAAGATTTTTCTAGCCCACTTTTTTGCCTTAAAGATGTAGTTCCTCGAGACTTTTTTGCTTTGCTTTTGAGACCCTTAGCTACATATCCCACACTCTGATTTGTTTCGTAATTGGTTGGATGGACATTTAAATGTCTATCATCTTCTTCACCTATTGAAATATTCTTTAAGCTAGTTTCCACCTCTGTTAAAGTGCTCCCAAAGTGACCAACAGCGATCTTGTATGAATCTTCATGCATTGCAGCTCTCACCGCTAACTGCGAGTACATTCTGCATAAGTTTTTATATCGCAATCCGAAATCTTCTTTAGGATCTTTTGATCTCACATTGGCTGTAATATCATTAGCTGGATCATATTTTGCAGTTTTCGTCCACCTCTTTAACACATATTCATCGGGGACTCTTTTTACATTTCGAGAAACAAGAACCTTCAATGCATGTGCACATAAAATACCAGCAAATTTGAACTTATTGCAACTGCATTCGATTGTGACTTTAACAGAATCAAATGTTACAAGATGATGGCGTGGTTTACTCGGAGGAATAATGTTATATTTTGTAACATTGCCAATGTTGTCTACATTATGCATCTCACAGTTGAAGGTAAGCCACAGTTGTTCATGAAACATCTTGAAAATGTTTGGAGTATAGACATCCGCAGCATGTTCTAGTATCTCGATTTGATATGGTAATGATGGCTTACTGTGATTTGCGGTAAAATCTGCTCTCAATTCTTGATAGCGTCTGTCATCTACCAACCTTTGAAAATGTTCAAAAAATCGTCGAAGATCATATTTGTAATTTATATACCTTTTTATTTGGCTATTCATACTCTCACTTCTTTGTGTAGTGCACATTTCAGCAGAAAATGTTTGTCTCCCATAAAACAAAGCCCATTTCTCCTTCAGGTCAAACTGCTTTTGTAACCATTCATTATCATGTAGATTGTATTTTTCAAGCATCATATTCCATGCATTTAGAAAATCACCTTCATCATCATGATCATATTTACAATTGCCAAAGTCTTTAGCAAAACTGCCAAACTTTTCAAAAATATGGCCAAGATGCTTAGCAGCATTTTGGTACATATGCCATACGCATAACCTATGGCAAGTATTTGGCCATACTTTACGCACTGCTGCAGACATGGCTAGAGCTTCATCTGTAAGAAAGGTGGTTGGAATTTTTTCAGACATTATCTTAGTAAAAGTCTCAAAAAGCCATGTAAAAGTATCTGCACTTTCATCATATAACAATGCAGCACCAAATAAAATGCTTTGCTTATGATGATTTACGCCAACAAATAAAGCTAATGGCCTACCATCTTTATTTTTTCTGTAGGTCGTATCAAAAGAAATGACATCTCCAAAATGACTATAATCTGACTTCATTCTCGAATCCGCCCAAAATATGTTTGTAATCAACTCATCAATATCCACCTGTATTGCATACGAAAAATTAGGATCGTTTATCTGTTACCTTTGCAAGTATTCAAGTACACCAGCTGTATCTCCAACCTTTACTTCTAAGGATCTTTTTCTATACAAATAGTTTTTATAGTCCTCATGGATGAAACCAAGATGCTCTAGACCACCCACTCTTTTAGCCATCAATGTCATACCTGCCTTTGGTGTAATTCCAGATTTTTCTATAATATCAACATCAGATGCTTGTATACCTGTTACTTTTCGATGGGATCTTAAGAACAACCGCTTCCTTGGAGAAACTAAACTATGTGTATGTTCAGCTACACACTTTGTTACTCGTAGCTACCCATCGACATGGATATGCACTTTTAATTGTGCGAGGCAACCAAATCGTGTTTGTGCACGAGGATGCTTGACAAAATCATATCTCTTGTCATTTTCGCGTTGACCTTGGCATGAGCAAACAGTATGTTTTAACTGATCAGTTACCTATCAAAAAAAATAATTTTATGTAAAAAAAACATTGGTAGTTATATATATAATATATTGCATATATAATATAATATTATATATATATATATATTTTATAATATATATAATACTTTAATATATATATTTCACGTAATCAATTAAGCATTTGATATTGAACTAATGCACAGGATATTTATAAATGTACTTATTACCAATATGTATCCTTAGTGTTCCGCTACCCTTTGTTGAAAAGTTTCTAAGAAAGTTATCGTATTTGAAAGTAATATTTTTTTAAAATTGAATAAATTTCATCGCACACACTAAAACCTAACCAACATGTCCAAGCATAGTCACTTATAAGAAATTTAATAAGGCGTCTTCGTCGGTATAATTACTTGCAAATTACCAATCACCAAATTTTTTGGGATCTTATCGTGTGGAATATTTGCTTGAATTTCATTTGTCTCTTTAGCATCATTAACATTATCCTCCGTCTGTTCCTTTTCATTAACGTCCTCGACAAAATTAGGATGAGCTTCCTGTTCCTGATCCTCCTCAACATTATTGGCCGTAGAAGATTCTTGAATCTCAAATTGAGCAACATATTCATCTTCAGTTTGTATATCTATTTCTTCGAAATTCAATCTACGATTTGAGCTCATGCGATAATCCAAACCTTAAAAAAGTATTAAAAGCTAAAGTAAAATTATTAAAGACGAAGACCAGAGCTATTCTAATTCAATGGCAAGATTAAAATAACTATGAACATAATAATTTAGTAAAAAGGTAGAAATTAGAATATAACTTACCTCCAAGAAATAAACTTTTGCCCACTAGATTCGGTTGAACATATTTCTCTAGATAATCAATGTGGAATTTAATCTAAAGATTTTAGAAATTAGCTTTGGAAGCGGCAAATAAAGTAGGGTTATGGCGATGATCACTTCATTTAACTGAAACGCTTTAAAAAAAAATCACTTAAGGGAGCTGGGCTCATAAATTGATTTCAATCACGGATCTCAGACGAGGCCGGAACCGAGTATGTACACGAGGACGTGCGTAGTTCTCCTTGTCCCGGGAGCCTAAATTCTTACCGGAGCTTTAAATAACTGTTTCTCACTTTTTGAGCCAAAAAAAAGTCAAATTTTTAACAACCAAAAGGACAGGATAGATCTATTTTTTCACTATGTGCATTATACGATATGAATGGCTAATCCATCACAGAGTGAAATTGGATTATGAGAAATAAAGTCAAACAGGATAGATCTGTTTCCTCTAACGCCCAAAAAACGTAAATGAGCAAAAATCTAATCCTTTCAGATCCGCTGAACCACAATAAAACAGAAAACAGTTTTTCACCACCGCAATGCACTAAAAAATGTGGGACCCGGTATATCTACGTAGTTATCCGCCGCTCTTTCCCACTCGGAAGCACGATCCATGACAAAACGGTCTTTTACGCACTGCAGTACGTTACCGTGGTCACAGGCGGGGTTAAAAGATAATCACGCATAGTTTTGGACTAAACTTGACTCACTATTTTATATTTTTTAAATTTTCAGAATTAATTAATATTTTATACTTATTTTTTAATCAATAAACAATATATATTTCTTATTTGCTGCTGGATTTCAGGAAGAAAAATAAGCTTACATACATATTGGCATCTCATATCAGCTAAAAACAACTATTTAAAATTAATATCTTATATACAAAATAAAAATTAGATATTTTTTATTTTATCAGAGTCGTTTGGGACAATACTAATTGATACATACTATTCAATATGAACAGTATTGCGATATATGCGACGACAGCACTAGCATGCTCCCTTCGTCTTCTTACTCTACTTTTTCCATCTTTATTTTTTTAAAAGAATTTCCACATCTATTTAACTATATGGTTAAATTTTGGTGGATATGAAATTTTGGAAATTACAAAAAAGCAGAGAGACTTTAGTCACGTTTTAGTCCAACTTGAGGTGTATTGACGAAACAGCGTCGGCGTTTCGACCTTATTTTGATGTACAAACCTTCCCCAAGTAGTTCCCACCCAAACTTGAAGTAAAACGCCCGGCGCGTCGGCGACGATTCTCAGTTGCTCTCCGACCGGATCTTCCTTCCCGCTCCCCGGTAATATCTCAATCTGTGAGCCGTCAAAATTGCAGCATTGACTTCTCTTGATTTTTACCTCTTTTTTTGTATTTTTTCTCTAAATTTTGCCTAAAACGTCAAATAAAGCAGATCTATAGTTTGCAGCACCAATGTAGATGTTCAAACTCTAACATCAATGGTTTATTTGCAATGTGTATGTTTTTGGATTGTGGAAGGGTGGAATGATGGGAGCATGATAAAACGCTTCTAATTACGTTAAATTTGTCCTGGAACGTTGGTTTGGATCGAGGAGCTGATGGCGTCGCGGAACACGTTGCAGATTGATGATCAGACAGACGAAGATTTCTTCAATAAGCTAGTGGACGATGATTTTGGCTCAGGATCTCATCCTGCAGCTGGTGAAATAGCTCACGAGCTCTGCGATCTCAGTTTGGTTGATGTGGACGCGAGTAAAGATGATTTAGGCGACAGTGGATTTACAACTGATGTTGTTCCAGCGTCATTGTCTGTGCATTCTATTGATTCTGAAGCAGTGGATGAAACGTTGCAGTCTGGTGGTGGATTGATGGACTCATCATTGGAAATGATCAATAGATCCAACGTGAAAGAAGTTCAATGGAGTTCATTCTATGCAGATTCGCAGGAGTTAGATTTTGAGATAGACAATGTGGCATCTTGTTTGACAGAGGTCTCAGATGCCAATACAGATATGGATTCATGCTGCTCGGAAGAACAACAGCATGATCATCGGAAGAAAGTTTTACATAATCCAGCATTTTCACAGAGCCAGGGATCGACCGGGAAAGGGGTAGAATGGAGTTCGTTCCATTCTGATAACCAACAGCTTGCCAATGCATATGGGTCCTTTACCAATTCGGTGGAGGATAGTAGTAAATTTAGTTTCACTAAGAACTCACTTGGTAGTGGTACTTCACATATGGAACATGATAGCTCAGAAAGACAGCAGCACCTGCAGGACTCTACACAGTCCTGTAGTTTGACCACAGAGCAGAGCATGAAAGTCAATGACCCGCATCACTGGGAGAAGCTGTACCCTGGTTGGAAGTATGATACTTATACAGGTCAATGGTACCAGGTCGAAGGTTCTATTGTAGACAATGGGTGTGATTTACCCACTACCAATTCTCTAGAGGGTTCTGGGGGAATTGATTTGAAACAGAAATGCGAGGATTCTGGAGATGGGTTCCTTTCCAACCAAACATCTAAGCTTCCTCATTTTCTGAAAGCAAGTGTATCAGTGGTGCGAGAAGTTGCCAATGATCCAAGTAATCATGTATCACTTGAAACAAATAGTTACCCACCAAATATGATTTTTGATCCTCAATATCCTGGATGGTATTATGATACTAATACTCAACAATGGCATTCTCTTGAGTCATACACTCAGCCTGTTCAAGGTACTTCCCAGGAGTTAATGAGCCAGGATTTAAGTACTTCACATGGTTTTTGCTCAAAAGAGAATTCTTTTGCTTCTAAGGAAACCGGCCAATTTGGACATATTAGTTCACAAAAAAATTATAGTAGTTACCATGATTATGAGAATAACAACACCAAAATCCAGGGGAGTGCAGAAATAGCAACAAACTGGGATGGGTCCTTGACAAACTATGCTCAGCTGAAGATGTGGCAACGTGAAGCAGTTAATAATAGTTCTGGAGAGTTCACAGTAAATTCTCATGTTGATAACTTCTACGCGGTAGGGCATTCAATTAGCTACCAAGGCCATCAAATGATATCGAAGGCCTTTGCACCAGTCACAAATCCTGGTTCTAGCAGTAACAACAGCATGAGAAGATTGCAAACTTCCATTCCTGCGGAGTGTGCATCTTCTTTAAATCAGCCTAAGGTGGATCAGAATCTGCAGTCGGAGCTGTTTCATAGTTACTATGACAATCAGGCTAGCTCATTTTATTCACAGTCAACCCATGCTTCTGTTGAAGGTAGAACCTCTGCAGGTCGTCCTCCACATCCGCTGGTCACTTTTGGTTTTGGTGGGAGACTCATTATTGCCAAAGAACCTACTACTTCTGGCTCAAACTTAGACCGTGGTAGCCAGGTTAGTTTTGTTTTTTTATATTTATGGTGGTTGTTGTAGAAGATTCTTGATAACTATATCAAAGAAAAAACTGCTTGAAAACTAAAGTACTTTTTTATCTTTTATTAATTTAATTTTTTGTAGGATACTGGAGGAGTTGATCTATCAATATTTAGCTTGTCGGAAATTCTAACGGATAAATCTGATTTGAATATTACAAAAGGCGGCTTTGATTACATCAATACTTTGTGCGAACAAGCTTTTCCTGGCCCACTTATAGGTGGAAATGCTGCTACGAAGGATGTTCATAAGTGGATCGAAGAGAAGGTTATTCATTGTGAATCTGCTATGGGGAATACAAGCAAGGGAGAGTCATTAAAGTTGCTACTAGCAGTGCTTAAGATTGCATGCCAGAATTATGGAATGATCCGAACTCAATTTGGTAGTGACCCTTCTCTTGAGGTAAAATGTTGGAATACTTAGCTTTCCTGATTGTTCGCTTGTTGGGTTAAATCCACGATAGCTTTGGTTACCCACGCACTAGACCATATATCTTCAAATCGGACGAATTAGACTCTATTTTGCATGACTCCTTACAAAAACTTTGTTAGAATGAGATGAAATAGGTCATTTTAGTAGGGCCACTCTAGGGTTATTAGAGGTCCACCAAGGAAATTACGAAGGTCACATGCTTTCAAATAACCCTTTCTTTAATCTCGTTTTCAAAATAAAAACAAAAACTTATGCCAGGGTTTCTTTGTCCAAGGTTACAATGTAATCGTCTAAGTTCTCCAATTTGAAAGCCTGAATTCTAGTGTGGCAAATCCCCAAAGGGGAGGATCGTGGAACTAACCTCTTTATATTCCATATTTGTGGGAGAATTATATGCCATGGTTTTTCCTAATGCCTTTGTCATTCTGTCTTGTGCTTTCATGTGCCCTTCTCATGTGTTTCATGATTCATGTTTGTGTTCAAACATTTTCGTGCATATAAATATTAAGTAGAATCCCCCACTTGCAATCTATGCATTTATGACTTTGAATTGGGATTTGGCTGGCCAAAGCATAGGCAGAGCTGAAAAATGTTGTCTTGGTTGGTGAAGCGTTGTGGGATCGTGAAAATGTCTTTTTTATGTTTGTTTTTATCTGATACATCCAAAAGTTCATCTTTGATAAGAATGCCAAAGATGCCTCTAGAAGGAATGTCATTGTCAGTCAAAAGAAACTATTTTGTCATTTGCATTATGTTTATGATATAACAAATAGCGAAAATGTCAATTGAGTACCATAGCTCTAATCACAGGAGTTATTGTTGCACGCATAGCAACTCCAGCCGATCGTTGTGCGCTTTCTCTATAGCTGACCTTAACAAATAGTGAAAATGTCAATTGAGTACCGTAGCTCTAATCACAGGAGTTATTGTTGCATGCATAGCAACTCTAGCCGATCGTTGTGCACTCTCTATGCAGCTGACCTTAACAAATAGTGAAAACGCCAATCGAGTACCATAGCTCTAATCACAGGAGTTATTGTTGCATGCATAGCAACTCCAACTGATCGTTGTGCACTCTCTCTATAGCTAACCTTTGCGCTACCATGACTTGCGGTTGCCATCATGGTGAAAGAAATGTGGAGGGAAAGATTATTCTGAATTTTGTTATTTTTTACAACCTTAGGATTGCCAATACATTCTTCAATAAGAAGGTCGAACACCGTATTACCTTCGAAAGTGGGAGTGCAAATACCCAAATTGATTACTTACTCACAGGATTGATGGAGAGAAGGAACTATACTGATTGCATGTCTAAACATCAACATATCGAACAAAATGGCGGTGTTGGAGATGGATGCTATGATAAATCGTTGAACTCTATCAAGATAAAATTATAATGAGGTGATCATAAGGGAACTCGGGGTGGTTTCTACTGAAGACGTGACGAGGAAGATGATATTACCATAGTCTAATCATGTAAGATGGAAACAATAATTGCGACGGTGAGGAGATGTGAACGATTAACTAGCAAGTGGAAAAGGAAAAGAGATAGGTCAAAAAATAGTTGGAGAAAACCATCTCACAAGATCTCACCTGTTTATAACTTGATGAAGACTTAGCTATTGATCTAACTGACTGGCGAGGAAAGATTTGTATTTATGACACCGTTGTTTAGATGTCTAAGAGTTTGGGTTTTGTCCGTGTGTTGTTGTTGTGGTGGCCTTTTTACTCGTTCTTTTCATCGCTCTTTAGTTTACCCCATTATTGCTTACTTATATGCATCTTCCTTCATTTGTATCGACGTGCTCGATTTGAAATATTGCCTTGCGGATCTTGTGCTTGTGTGCGTGTTTGGGTGTTGGTTTTTAAGTCGAGGGACCTATATAAACGGCCTCCTCTAGGGAATTGCTGCTTACATCATACCCTTCCCAGAACCCTGCTCGAGCGAGACTTATCTCTGGGATTTTGTTTTTGTATCAATTGAGTACCATGATATTTGCAAGGTCATCATGTAATCATATGTTGATGTATGTGGACAGGAAGGCACGGAATCTGCTATAACAAAGCTTTTCTTATCCGCTAGCAAGAACAGTGCTGGTCCTAGAGAGTATAGTCATATCTCCGATTGTTTGCAAAGCCTTCCATCAGAAGCACAGATCAGGGTATTCCTCAGTTTTGCTAAAGGTTTTAACAGCTCTTTACTGGAGGAAATAGATTCTAACATATTGCTTTATCTTAGGAAACTTCTGTTGAAGTACAAAACCTGCTTGTTTCTGGTCAAAGAAAAGAAGCTCTTGATTGTGCACAACAAGGCCAGCTGTGGGGACCTGCCCTTATTCTTGCAGCACAACTAGGAGAGAAGGTTTAGGAGATCTACATCTTTCTAATCACGATATCATTGTCAGACAATCAACTTGTTTAAATTTTCTGCAAAAAGATTATAACAAAACTGGTTACTTTTTAACATGCAACCTTAATGCTTGATTTTCTTTTTCTTTGAATGCAGTTTTATGTTGATACTGTCAAGAAAATGGCACATCAGTTTGCATGTGGTTCGCCTTTCCGGACGTTATGCCTTCTTATAGCTGGCCAACCTGCAGAAGTATTTGCGGCTGACGGCTCTTCTAATTGTGGTCAAACTGATGCCTCTGATTGGTTTCGTTGTCCTCCAAAGGTTCTTTCTCACCTGATTAAATAGAGCCATCATAACTAGTTGTGCCTGCTGTTGTGTCCTAAGTCTCACAATTTTAGCCAAGTTTTCTGGAGAATGTCATCCTTCTCTTTGACTTTTCTAATTCCTGTTGGGAACCCCTGTCTACTAATACCTGATTGCTTGTGTTTCTTGAATAAAAACAATGAGCCTGTAGGTTGGAGATCTAACTAGCAAACATGGCTTTTGTCCAATAGGTTCAGTCAAATAGCATGCTTGATGAGTGGATAGAGAACTTGGCCATCATCACCGCAAATAGAACAAAAAATGATGAATTGGTTATGATGTACCTCGGTGATTGTCTCTGGAAAGAGAGAGGAGAGGTTAGTATCTTTTTTCCTGCAAGTATGTCCAGTATAAACGCAATCTACATAGGAACTAGATTTTGTTTTTTTTTTGCAGGTAACTGCGGCACACATCTGTTACTTGGTTGCTGAAGCGAATTTTGAGTTGTATTCTGACAGTGCAAGGCTGTGTCTTATTGGAGCAGACCATTGGAAGAATCCTCGAACATATGCCACTCCTGAGGCCATTCAGGTTGAGCCACAAATGACCTTTTGTTATTTCTTCTTATAAAGTTCTTATTGTTAACTCATACTTGCATGTATTATCTTCTTCATTTACTGAAAGCTATGAACATTACAGCTAGTAGATCTGTTGTCTCTTAGGGTCTATGTAACTCCTTACATTATAAGTGGATGAGAAGAATTAGCTTATTTGCTTTAGTCGTATATAGTAACTTCATTATACTTTTCTTTGATCAATATTTAAAGCTTTATTAGCATGAATACAGGCTTCTAACGATGTGTCTATTCACAGGTGTCAATCACATTGGGCACCTACAACTAGTGACTGTTGACATAATAACAAATATTTATGACACTTAGCATAGCATTAAGACAATGAGATATCTCTGGGAAGTTTCATCAAAAAAAAAAAAAGATATCTCTAGAAGGATTTCTAAATCAGAAACCAAACTATTTTTCCAGTAAAAAAATAAAAATAATGGGGCCAATGCTCAATGAACATTTTCTTTAGTTTCTTATGTTACATGTCTAGAGTTAAGGAGAAATTGTCAAATTATCTTGTCTTGCTTCTACATTTCTTTCATATTGACTTCACTTGCAGTATTCTAGATCACAACTTTAAGTTAAAGTAAATTTGCTATAAATGCTTTAAAGAATAGTATTACTTCTGTTATCTTACTGTATAGTCTTTCTTGTAGAGGACAGAGCTCTATGAATATTCAAAGGTGCTTGGAAATTCCCAGTTTATACTGCTGCCGTTCCAGCCATACAAGCTCGTATATGCCTACATGCTAGCGGAAGTGGGAAAAGTTTCAGATGCATTAAGGTATTTAAAGATTGTTCACTTGCTGAATGATCTCTCCAACCTTGCAATTCTAATGGTGGTTACTACAGATACTGTCAAGCATCTTTGAAAGCACTGAAGAACTCTAACCACACTCCGGAAGTGGAGACATGGCGGTCATTGTTGTCATCTCTTGAGGAGCGTCTACGTATGCATCAACAGGTTTATACACTTTGTAACTCATCCCAATTTCTCGTTCTTAAAGGCACACAGCCTTTAATTTATTGTTCCTTGCCCTTCAGGGTGGATACAGTACAAATTTGGACCGTACAAGACTTGTGGGCAAATTATTTACCTCGATTGATAGATCTATTCATCGTATGATTAGTGCACCAGCAGCACCACCATCACCTGCGCCACAAGTGTCAGAGAGCAATAATATTGGCAAAGAAAGCTATTCCATATCCTCTAAAGTAGTCAATGGTCAGTATACGACAGGCAAGGGATCTTTGGTTCCATCAGCGTCAGTGGAGGCAATAAGTGAATGGTCCGTTGACGGCAATCGGATGATAATGCAGAATAGAAGTGTTTCAGAGCCTACTTTTGGAGGAAATCCACAACAGGTACTATCAGGTCTACGAGTCTTTTTTAGTTTGGGTTTAGAGGCAAGGTTGAAATTAATTGTTGATTGGGATATTGTACATTCCTTGTTTTAGAGTTAAAAGTCATATGCAAATTAAGAGTTTCTATCTACAAGAATCAAACTGATAGAGCACTTTTGTTAATCTCACACATAGGTAGCAGTGATGGACAAAGTTTCACCAGATTCAGAAAACAAAGGTTCCGGGTCCCGCCTTGGCCGTATTTTCCAGAAGACAATGGGATGGGTCTCCAAATCTCGTCCAGATCGCCAAGTAACTATATCTTTCCATTTATTTTTTCCTTTCAGTAATCTATATTTTTATATTTAAACATAAACATGGTGTTTCTTTAGGCAAAACTGGGTGAAAGAAACACTTTTTATTATGATGAAAAACTCAAGAGATGGGTGGAGGAAGGAACAGAACCTCAGCCTGAGGAACCTACCTTTGGGCCACCTCCAACGATGGCATTGTTCCAAAATGGCTTGCCAAATAGTAACACAAGTAGTCCCTTCAATAGTCCAAGCCCTGTTCCCAACGGACATGCAGAAGTAAAATCCCCCACTCCATCTCCATCTCCATCGGAATATACTTTAGGGTTTCCTCCAATGCCACCAACCACAAATCAATTCTCAGCCCGGGACAGAGTAGGGGTTCGATCCAGGTGCAAGCTCATTCTTATTTACTACTTCATTCTAACGGGTCTATACTTATATTTTCAAAAATGTATGAAACTTCCACTTCGCAGATATGTCGACACATTTAATAAGGGTGGAGTATCTTCAAGAAATTCATTCCAGTCTCCTCCGGCTGCAACAATTAAGCCTCCATCAGGCGTCAAATTCTTTGTCCCTGCTACTCCAGTGACCTCTGAAGAGAAAGTAGGTACTCGAGAAGAAAGCGGCTACCACGTCACTGCTGACGGTGAACAATCGACACCTCCATTAAAAGCAGCACTTTCTTATTCTTCACCATCATCATCGTCTGCATCCATCGGACAGTTCCCAAGCTTGAACAGTATAAGTCTTGGAAGTAGTTCGCTTGCTTCCTGTACGAGGGCAGCGTCCTGGAGTGGCAGTTACAGTAACACGCTTAATGCAAACATATCTGAAACAAATACAATTGGAGAAAGGGGCGTTGTTCAGCCGATTTTTATTCCTAATAAGCCGTCGGGACTTCCTTATAGTGGCTCGTCCCCACAATTTGTGAACGGAACAACTAATGACCTTTGAAGTGGTAATGGTCTCTATCTCCATCACCCTTAATTGTGTATATTGCATCTATGGACAAAGCTAAAATCAGATGCAATGGAGGCATTTACTTTGGAAATGTGGAACCTGCTCCTATGAGAATGCCATTAAATACGACAAGAGAGTGATGGTGGATACAAATGTGCAGATGATAATGTCAGGCAAAGAACTGCCTAATTTCAAAGGATAGTTCATTGGATAAAACTTGATTTTCACACGCACAAAAATGAAAAAAGAAAAAAAAAAGTCGCTGTGGAAGGCGAATACCAGCTCTTATACATGATTCAATCATTCAACATTGCATATGCTAGAACACATTTTTTTTCTTTTTTGTGCTGTAAATCCTTTGAATCAACTAAGGATGAGAGCAAGGATGGGAACAGTGGAGCTTCTATTCTTTATGAACTCTCCCTTTGTCTCCCATTTTTTTGGGAGCTGTCTACTATTGTATATGTGGGGATATTATGGTGGTGTCTATGAATTTATTCTGGCCAGCAAGCAGTTACCATGCCAAGAATTTGTTGTAATGCTGGTTCCAAACAGTTGCTTTATCAATAATTTGTTGCATTCTGCAAGCAGTACCTACTAAGTTTTATACTGGAAGCATAACAAATGGTGCTTTTGAAGTTTACAGCTAATAATACAATTCTTGTTTTTACACCTAAAAAAAAATGAAAGAAATTCTTGAGCTGGTAGATTGCAATTTAGACTTTGTTTTCTTTTCATGTTACAGTTTGTTGCTTTGACAATCTCGAATCGTTAATGGTTGCTGGCATTCAAGTTAATATCTCAATCTGCTGAGCAGCACTACGATCGAGGGGAACGCATGTTAGGACGCAATTTAACTGAAGCAACTGGCAGAAAGAATACTCGCAAGAATATCAAACTACATATTGACCATTATTTTGGGGTGCACAAACATTTTCTGGAATCTAAAACATCACTTATTACGCTGATAATTGCCAAATTATAAAAGAAAATCAACTTCCAAGCTCTTGTTTTCTTTTTCTTTTTCTTTTTCTTTTTCTTTTTTTTTTTGGGGGGGAAATGGGTGTTACAGTTTGTCATTACCTCATTTGAAATTATGGATCTCAATGCTGCTCATAGGTCTCCAGAATATGAGAATTTGCTCATTTTACCACACTCCATAACAGGAAGTACTACAAAGAAAATACGTAAGTTACGGTTGGCATAAAAAGATTACATACACCAATTTAATTCCACATACATCCCAAATGTTGAAACTTGGAAAAGGAATAGTACCTACAAAGAATAATTTCTATAATGCTTAAAAAGAATAATATGAGAATTAAAAGTCAGCAGATGCAGGCGTTCTGGGGAAGGGAATTGCATCTCTGATATTTTCTATTCCAGTAGCAAACTGGACAAGTCTTTCGAAACCTAAGCCAAATCCAGCATGCGGAACTGAAACAGGATAGTAGAACAAGCTCATCAGAACCTTCAACAACATTAATATGTTATTCAGGCAGAATAATACTTAATGACGTGGACAATCTGGGAAATTTCAACTGTATTTGAGTATGAACACAATATTTCAGTTAAAAACTTAAATCTCTATAGAGGGAAATCCGAATGCCAGATAAATAAAATTTCCAGTTTATGAAGAACATTGAAGTCAGCATGGCTCTAACCTGAACCAAAACGTCGAAGATCAAGGTACCACCAATAGGTGTCCTTATCAAGGTTTAACTCCTCTAGACGCCCTTCCAAATATTCCAGCCGCTCTTCTCTTTGGCTTCCACCAATAAGCTCCCCCACCTGAAAAGAGATGATCCATGTGTATGCTAAGTAGTGATTGCAACAGCCTTTCTACATTATTCAATTTGTAAGCTAATCAGAGTGAATACTCTCAAAACCCTAAGAGTGTATTGCAATCATGTTAAACAAGTTCTACTGGTAATAAATTTGGACACCATGCATGTAATCCTACAACCCGTAAAAACAAAAAAAGAGAAAACACATCCAAGTATGGAACACATACCAAGGCAACTTAGTTTAGTCGCAAGCAGGGGAAAAGAGCCAAGCCGCTCGTGAGCGGACCGCAAGTGGCTTGATAATATTAGGCTCGTATCAAGCTTGCACCCCAAGATTGAGCTCTGACTTGAAACTTGACCTAAAAACAAGTTCAAGCCAAGTGGCCAAAGCCTAAGAAAGCTCTGCTCGTTGGGCTCAGGAGCATCTCAGGATTGATTATGTTTTAGATATATATGAGCGGGAAGCTTAAAGTCCATTGACCATAACACAACCTAACTCATGTTGGAATATGGTATAAAACTCTAAAGAGTAATTTTGATTTTATTAAAGGTTACATGTTTTTTGTTTTGATGGTATATACAAGCAGAATTCTATGTTAACAAGCCTATGTCTGACAAGTATGCAAGTCCACACTCAAGGTTGTCGTGCTTGGCAAGCTCGAGAAGCTGCTAGCGAGTTTATTTTCAAGCACAATTATTAAACAAGTCAAGCTTGAGATAGATTTTAAGCTCGCATCAAATGGTCAAAGCTCGGGATAATCTTTCTTCTCTTTTTTTTTTTACTTTTTTTTTAATGAAGGCCAAGACAAGAATGGATTGGCTCAGCTTGCCTCGCTCATCACACCCCTATTCATAAGTTGTAGCTGAATGCCATAATTAGGGTTTAAGACAGGAGCAAATGTTTCAATTCACATGTTAAAAACATATGAACAGTATCCAGGTTATGCCTCTGCATCTCCAACAGCAGCAAAACCCATAACCTTTAACTTGCTCTGGTCCACATAAATTAGTCACGAGTAGGGTTGGAAGTTCAGGTCAACGGGATGGGTTTCGGTCGGCTCGAATTCACAATGTCTATCATAGGGTTAGCTCAAACCCGACAGGAAATAAGCTGATAAAACAAGTAAATCCGGGTCAATTTTAGTTTAGTGATCCGATTCGCACAGCGATCTAGACTTGTTGGGTCAAAATCAGCTAAATTGGCCCAAACCCTATCATGTCTCAAACCAAACCAGACTTTCTTTTGGGATTGTTGGAGGTCAGGTTATCGGACAGTGTCACAAATTGCCACCGATAAACTGTAGGACGTCATAAACACAAGCATACATGAATACTGCAACTTACACGAGGAACTACAACATCCATCGCAGCGACAGTTCTTCCATCATCATTTTGACGCATGTAGAAAGCTTTGATGTCCTTTAAAAAGGAACCAAAATTAGATACACAGACAACCAGCAAAAATTATTTAAATAATTAATTAATGATAGGCCATAAGAGGAGCAAAATTAGCATACCTTTGGATAGTCCCTAATTATGACTGGTCTGCCACTAAAAGCATCCTCAGTGATGTATTTTTCATGTTCACTTTGCAGATCCAATCCCCACTTAACCTGTAAAATGTATCAATTTTACAGAGAATATTAAATATCCACTATGTGCTCTTTACTATGTCCTCTTGCAAGGTCATGAACCATTGAACACTTATAGACAATTAGAATGTAAAAGACATAACATAAAGCTGCCCAACTCTTCCACTTGCCCAAAATAACCACAGACCAACTATCCTTAAAAAACAAGGCCTGTCAA
Source organism: Xerophyta viscosa (assembly GCA_002076135.1). NCBI lineage: Eukaryota > Viridiplantae > Streptophyta > Magnoliopsida > Pandanales > Velloziaceae > Xerophyta > Xerophyta viscosa. The sequence continues at coordinate 1,795,464 of MJHO01000037.1, read as the reverse complement.
ATAAAAGATCCAACCAGATCATGACTGGTATGACTTCTTATATTAAATAGAGCAAGAGTATGTAACTAGATGGTAACATGAACTGCTAGACCATTATGTTTGCAAAACAAGCGAAAAAGTTAAACAGTTCAAATTTATTACCGGGAATTCGAATTTTCTATTTGCTTTGAGAAGCAACTCGATAGCATCAGAATATGGCAGCTGAACAAAGTCCTTCTCAACTACATTCTGTCACAAAACAAAGAAACCAAGAAATCAAGTTCAATAACAAAACATTCTACTTAAGTCAAATTGGAAAAGCAGTTTAAACTGGAAGTACAAGTGCAATTAATTTACACTTAATCTATTTATAATGCCTTTCTCAATCCAAGTATTAAAAAAATCCATGTCCTCCTTGCAGTTCTCAAGAAGATATTCTACCTGCAGAACGAACATACTTGTGTTAGTATCGCATTAAAATTTGACTAGATAACAAATATTTAGCAGCAGTAGGTTGGAGACCTACTACATACTGGAGATACGCAGTTGCACACGCCATGTCATCATTCAAATCAGCGAAAGCAAGCTCAGGCTCAATCATCTTTAAAAAGGGCGATCGCAGCATGTCAGGCACTAAATGGAGATAAGAAAAAAAGGTCTATGCGGAAGCTGACATATTATATAAACCAAGTGAAAGTTACCCAAAATTCAGCCAAGTGCCTTGAAGTATTAGAATTTTCTGCCCTAAAAGTAGGTCCAAAGGTGTACACCTGGAGGAAAGTATAGCTGAACGTCTTAAAGACTTGATTACAATGACTACTAAAGGAGGCATATTATTCCAAATGAACAAGATTACCATACATCATATAGTGCTGTTGCATATGTTTCAGCATTGAGCTGGCCCGAAACTGTCAAGAAAGCAGGTTTCCTGAAGAAATCCTAGTAGGTACAACCAACACATTAGGAAAACCATCCCTATATCCATGAAACATACCCAAAGCTTTTGATACGGCCACATCTTCCAGGACTATGTATTATAAAAGCAAACAGGCAACTACAAGTCTGCAACCAGTAATGGGTACCTAGCTGAAATGAAACATAAAATACAAGGAATTCCTACAATGATCCATAAAACTACATATAAATGTCATTCTTATTATGGCAAAGGTTACCCATTCAGCATTGAATCAAAAGTTTATGAACAGCATCTTCAGTATTGGGCAGATTAGCTAATTATTTTGGTAAAAGAATAAAAATAATTGTAGAGATGATATTAATAAACGTTATATTATTAATGAAAGTTTGTGTCAGTTGATATGCATATGTATACCCATAGATGAAATTAAAAGATCTTTAAACAGTTGGAGAGGGAATTTGTTAAATTTTAGTGTGCTTTTCATTATCAAGGCAGCTCACCCAGAACAGGGGAATGGCGAATAAGAAATGTTTTAAGAAAGAAGCAAGACATCTACAAAACTCACCTGTGACCAGTCAATCCTCCCATCTTTTGTGGCGGGAATGTTTTTGACATGGCAATCTGTTACGTCTTGAGAGTTTGGAATCTGAGAACATAAAACAAGAACATGTTATAATATAGAAATCAAACCTGGACAAGCAAGCATTCATGCATATATAATATCAACTTCTCAAGTATATTAGCTTCCAGTAGAATTTCACTTTAGCCGGCTACTCAGAGCACAGCAACTTAGATTAGCATAAATACTAAGTTTCCTCTCCCCAATCATGTCCTAAATCCTATTTATTCCACAAACTGGCCTTAAAAACTCAAGGAACCTCTAGATCAAAAGCTTTGATTGCAGATGACGAATAAGGTTCACATATTCTTCTAGTGCAACCTAGGTTACTTTTCATTATGAAAATCTAATGCCCTTAGTTATCTCTCTGGCCGCTATCCCACAATGATCGATAATATATTCTAACTTATACAATTAATCATGGAGACAGAAATGTGCCACGTTTGGAATTGCATGGATGAATGCATATCTATAGTGCTTATGTACGTACATGTGCATGCAGGTATGTATATCTACATTTGCTTACCAGAGTAGTAACACAGAATTGTTCACCTGCCCCTTCACAATCTGAAGCGGTGATGATTGGACTGGATACCCAGACAAACCCATTTTCCTGAAAGAACTTATGGGTAGCATAAGCGAGTGCATTTCTCACTCTTGCAACCTACAAGAATCACTAAATATACAGTTAGCACATTAACCAGCAAGAACATAATAAACTACGTTATAATGTCATTATATGTAACTAAGCAGGCTATATATGACCAAGAAACTAAGATATTAACCTGTTTGAAAGTTTTGACACTGAAACCAGAGTGACAATCTTAGAAACACTTCAATGGCAAAGCAGATGGAAACACTTATCGTGGTCTCAGGAGAAATTATGGGCAAGTTCAAGGACACTCTTATTGTCATAAAACAAATACAAAAGCTTAATATAGAAAGCTAATGATCATAGAGGTCAGGAAATTCTAGTACAGCCTAAGAGGACCAGGCTAATGAATCGGAGTATTGATCTAGTAGCTACACACCCACTACCAAGTATACAATTAATATCCTCCCTCAAAGAGTTGAGATTAGCAACTTCTCCATGCTCAAGCGTCGGATACACTTGGATTGAGAAACAATGAATTCGATTAAAAATTGTACCAATAAGAAGAATGGGCTTTGAGATGTTCCCTATCTAACCAGCAGAGATAACACAATTAATTCATACATCACCATAAATTTGCAGATGCACCTAGATACATTGTCAAAGAATTGAAGCCAGGAACAGCACAGCCTTTAAAAATTCAATCATAAGAGCCTTATACTCCACTAAGTGCATCGAAGAATACAAACTATGACTATCGCGCAAAATCATATCACCAAACTTTGCAGATAAACATTAGTAGAATAAGTAGGGCAGCAGAAGACTAACTATTAAAAATTGTTTTGATGATAGGATTAAGAACATACTGCACCGAATGTATTTGTTCGAGGCCTGAGATGAGCTATAGTTCTCAAGAACTCTCTGCTCACCCTCTTTTTCTGAATAGGATATGATGGATCACTCTTTCCAATCTAAGACAACATAAAGAAAGATACAGGTTAGGTGTGCAAAAATTACCACTCTCAGCACATGGCCATGTTATGCTCTACATGCCCAACGTAGTAATTTTATTCACAGAATAAAAAAAGTTCCATAATTCAAATCCCCACAGGTTCATACTCTAAGTTGATGAAATGATAGCCCATGATAACAACATATTCCAAACAAGCGTCCTAACTTTTCCGATTTTTAGAATATCTGAGACAATTTGTGTCAAGTTTAAAGATAACTCTATCTCATCATTGAATATTATAACATCTTATTTGGTTTGAAAACTAATGAATATTAACTCTATGTTATTCTTCAATTTTCTACTATCTCATTGCTGTTTCTGCATTATTCTGAGAGGTGTCAAATCCTTAATTATTAAAGAGGCAGAACATAGCCGTAGATACAACTAACATTAAAATGCTTTTTAACTTGCATGAGAAACAATTTTTTGGTTGAAGCATGTGGTCTTGTGTTTTATGAGGTCATATATTTAATTGGATTTAAAAAAAAAAAGCAAGAAACAACTAAAAGGGCATGCAGTCGATGTGCTTTGTTCCAAGTTACCAGAAAAATGAGGTGCAACAAAAACGAGAGACACAAAAAGCAAGAACAAAGGAAACTCAGCACCCTTTGTGCCTCTTATAAACTATTACTAGTGGAATGAAACAGAATTAGTTTATAAATAAACTGGATGGATGGGCCAATTTTTAATTCCATGGTATAAAAGCACTTCAAGTTCTCTAGTCTATTTTTTCCGCCCTAATCTGTTAAATTACTTCCAATTGCAAACACATTATTCGCAATTCTACTAAATAGAGCAAAAAGAGCAACCTGAGATAAATCAATTACCATTACAAGCTTTGTGACCTTTAGTTCTATTTTTTGCTTGGAACCTTGACTGCCTACAACAATACCTTCTGCGGAAATAGATGCACCAGTTGAGATATAGCCAGCTTCCACCTGACACGCAAGAAAAGTAAACCTTAAAGAGAGTAATACAACTATTAACGATATTATGTAGTGAAACTTTTTGACTTCCTAGATGTATATAGTGAGCGCGAAGAAGAATAACAGACAACAGAACAGAGTCAAATCATGACACGATAAATACACCAAGACAATGCATGATAGTCACAACTAGTAGGACATACACTTCTTATCTAACCTAATGCAGGAACGTTGTAGTGATGATCCAGAAAATGGTATCTATACTCCTTTCAACTAACAAGAATAAGTTAATACAAGGCTACATTTTTCATTCTGTTATTAATCGGCTAGGAAGCTCCAGCCGGCGGCCCGAACGTGGCAAGATAGACACCGGCAGCCCGGTGGCGGCACTACTTCTACAAACTAATTTATCTAAAAATAAACATTATTCTTCCCTAATCAATAACAAACAGTACATCTATATTTATAGATACTAGCACTCCAAAATCCTACCAAATATTTCTCCTAAAAATACACTTAAGATAACTCCAAATAATACCATTCCTAAAACAACTATTCTACTAAATATTCTCCTAATATAACTCTACTCTAATACAAATATTGCCTCATACAAATATTTCTAATATAAATCTGACTCGACTGCGTACTCGACCTCTGATCTGTCTTCCTATGCCTCAAATCCCTTCGACCTGGTACATAACATTCTGTTCCTCTCGAGAACAACCTTATCCGTAAGGTTGGCATGCTCAGATGCTCCCGAATGTTGATATTGTCCATACTACAAAAATAAATACATCGAACAAATTGTTAGTAGTCGTGACCGATAAAAATAAGAGACGAATGTCTGCATAGGAATATATAACCAATAAAGTATAGTGCCAGCAACTACAGGAAGTCCTCAGTCGAAATTTCTAGCTCGTCAGTCCGATCATATTTAACGTCTTCAAAATATCCACTTTGGCGTAGCTCGAAGGATAAAACCAACCGATAAGCAAAAATCAGTATAGTTCAAGAAGTATCGATTTGCTTCAATTCCCGTTGAATATTGTTGTCGAGATTATCAACGAATATGTCGATAATTAGTTGTTCGGACTCGAAGCATATATAAGCTTTATGTCTCATAAAACTGATCCAATATTGTGCCACTAAATCAACATGTCGAAAAAAGGAAAGGTCTTGAAGGCGCGAATCACTCCTTCGGTCTTCCAATTGCTTGATCATCTTCTCAAATCTTTCATTAGTTTTTCGAAAAGTACCGTCCAATTTATCCAGCATCTTCTCAGCCACGTCAACTGGTATAAGAGGTGTCGGCTGGTGATGATGGTGATGTGATGGTGGTTGTGGTACCGGAGGAGAATCGTAACCTATGATGCACGGATACGGACACGACACGATGCGGACACGGCGACTCGGCAACTCTCAAAATAGCTTGGATGCGACTCGGATGGGACACGACATTTTTTGTATATTTTATTTTATTTGTATAAATTTGATAGATATGTAAACAAAGTTTGTATACATGTAAATAAACCATTTCATGAATAAGAAGTTGTATCATTTAATCATGAAATTTCCAGAGAAATTGAACAACTTAACATGTTAATTTTATATATGCACCGACATAGAAATGAAAAAAAAAATGAGAAATTAATACAATTCAACATTAAGACCACTGACAGAGAGAGTTTTGGCCCTTTTAGGACAGTGATTTTGAGAGTTTTTGGGAGAGAATGGTGTCCATAAGAGGAATAACAGTGAAGGAAATTAGAAAAGATGATGTAGAAGAGAGATGATGTCCTGCGCGGCCAGCGTCAGTGTGATTCTTCCCCTCTGTTTTGGAGTCGGATAATCGAGACGTCGGAGAAGAGGGAGGCCGGAGAAATGGGGCTTCGGAGAAGAGGACGTGAGCAGCAACGGCTGGCTGGAGGAAGACGCGAACCCGATTGGGAGGAATAGGGTTTATTTTGACTCATTCACCCTCCAACTGGGCTGCGCGCGTCCGGCCCGCGTCAAGCCCGCGTCCGGACATGTCCCAGCTCTATAATTTAAATGGACACGGCCCAGACGTGTCTGATCACGTCGTCTGGCCGCGGTCCATTGCGAATCGGCGTCGACTTCTCGTTGTGGACGCGGACTCGTGAGGCATTCAGACGTGTCGGTGCATCATAGATCGTAACTTAATGGCGGCTTGGATGGGTAGCAACTTTCCAGGGACTTTGCATATTAGAACATGGTCAGATGACTTTACATTGATTTTTCGGGAGTTTGCCTTGACTTTTCTGGCTTTCAGAACCTTCGGCTAAGACCACTTTGGTCGACGGCAAAGACCTTTGGTCAACATCAAAGACGGCGAACTCCGACGAGATGTCACCTCTAGATGCCTTATCTCAAATTGAAGATGATAGCGGCGGTGCTCGGAAGGGGTTAAGACTCGATTATCTGAGCTCACCTTTTTTCACCGTCTCTGTCTGTATCACTCCAGTGTTGTTAAAAGGCGCCCGGGAGCTCGCCTAGGCGCGCTAAGGCAAGACGAGGCGAGGCCCAGGCGCCTTAAGAAGGTCAAGGCGATGCGATATTCACAAGGCGCCACCTAGGCACTCACCCAGGATTTTAGGCGAATGCCAGGTGCTCGCATAGGCGCCTGGGCGAGCGCCTTGGCTCGTAGACATAAAAAGTTGGAGTGAAGGATTTGTCATATTTTTACCCTTTTCTTTAGCTATTGAAAAAACTTACGTGAAGGTAAAAAAGTAAAAGCAAAAGAAAAAAGTGTTTCTAAAAGCTTAAGTTATCAATTTAGGGTTCTCTCACACTCTCCTTGCATTTTTTTTGACTGTTTATATTTGTTTTAGTATGTAAGTTTTATTTTATTTTGTCTTTGTGTTATAAAACTATATGACATGTAACTTGCTAGTTGAAATCCTCGAAGAATTTACGGTATGGTGTTGAATTAATTTCATTAGTTTTTCTTTTCATAGTTCCATATTTATGATAAACTTGCATTAGCACCTCACGTCGCCTAGGCGAGCGCCTCGCGAGTGCCTTGGCGCCTCAGGCATTTTGAGGCCTTAGCGCTTTAGAGTGCCTTTCGCCTTTAACAATACTGCATCACTCTTTTTTTCTCATCTTTCATTTTTTAACCCCTTCCTCCCACTCCCTGCGGCTGACTTATGTTAGTAGGGATCTAGGTTTTTTTTTTCTTTATAGAGCCTCTCAAGCTACGGCATAAATAGCTCTTCAGCTAGGGTTTTTTTGGGGATTTCCTCTAGGCAGCACTTGTAAGGTTTCTTTTATTCCCTTATTTTTTTGCTACTTTGCCGCTGCCGCCCTTGACTTACTCTAGCTTCTAAAATTGCTCTATAATTTTGACCTCAATTATCCCTTTATTTTAGGACTTCAAATCTTCGCGGGCTTCAACATTTGACTCAAGCCATTTTATCAACTTGAAGTTGATTTGTTTTTTAACCCAACATTGGTTTTGATATCAATTTGTTATGAACCGGCTACACAGCTTCCGTCGGCGGCCCGAACATGGCGAACAAACATCGGCGGGCAGATAGCGGTTCTACTTCTACAAACTAATTTATCTAATATTCTCCCCTAATCAATAACAAAAAATACATTTATATTTATAGAGACTCGCCCTTTAAAATCCTACCAAATATTTCTCCTAAAAATACTTCTTAAAATAATTCCAAATAATACCATTCCTAAAACAACTATTCTACTAAACATTCTCCTAATATATCTCTTGCCTAATAAAAATATTGTCTCAAAAAAATATTCCTAATATAAATTTGACTTGACTGCGGACTCGACCTCTGATCCATCTCTTCATGCGGCTCGAACCTTTTCGACCTGGTATATAACATTATTCACAGATACACGTAAGCAAGTAGATGCATCCAGATGTCAAGCAGGAGTCGTCCATATTCAAAAGGGACTAATGCTGAAAAGGACCGCTTCTCAACTGCTATTGAAATTATTGCGACATGGATAACTAAAAAGAGACGTTCAAAGAAGGAAGCGCGAAAGTTGAACTAAATACTGCCTCTTAGAAGTTATCCTCATATTATATTCAGCATACAACAATTCTCCTAAATATGCACCAAGGCATCCCAAAAGTTGCGTACTTATTACAGACTATATAAGAAAAGCATGTAACTCGAGTTGCGAACGTTGGATAGTTTACCTTAAAGACGCATGTGCATCACGTTTCCAACTTTTAGGTACAATGTTATTTTGATCATTATTTTATATTATATCAATAAATAGATTATGTGAAAACAGCAAAAAAAATATCATATTTTTAACAAAAAGAATGGTTGTATGTGCCCAACGGCATGTTTCTGCTCCGACAGTTATCCACATGGAACGAACCAAAGTGGCACACGCCAAAAAAAATTTTATTTTAAATTTTTTTATTTTGACTTTTGAAAAATAACAATTAAATATATATCGGCACAATCAGAACCACACCATTGGCATTGTCAATGTTAAAATCTGAGTTTACCAAAACTCGGCTCGGCTCGGCACTGAAAAGTTTGTAAAAAGTAATATGAATTCAATATGATTGCATCTTATCAACATGCCATTCAAAAAATTAGAAAAAAAAAAAAAAAAAATTTAAAAAGAAAATCTAAACCTGATCGTAGCCTTCAGCTTCCGAGCTCATTACACATTGCATATTTGACAGGCATGAACCATCGTTCACCTAAATATTTGAGAAAACAAAACAACTATTAAAAGGATCTTGTACAAGAAACAAAACAATCGCATACAGAATATAAGATCAGTACTGATCTTAATGCATTATGATGCTATAGATGGTCAAAAAATTCCACCATCCAGCCTGCACTTTTATATGTTGTTTAGCACATGTACCAGCATAAATAGACATAGTAAGCATATTCAACAGCTCAAACATATTCCTGCTTGGGCATTCGACAAACAAAAGGTTTTACCAGTATGTTATAGTAAGTGTGGACCCCTTACACCCTCATGGTGCAAAGAAACGGCGATCAAAATTGATAATCTGTTCACTGAAATAGATTATTAACAGTATTTTCTACCATTTATGACTTCCTTATAATTATCCCTGATGAGCCATATGAGAAATATTGATGGTATCAAATTATTTTAGTAAAAAATACTATTTTTATCTCAAATCAGGTGTAAGAGTAAACATAATATTTTTTTTAAAGATTGAATAATATAGCTCAATAGAGATAGAAACAAGTCTTAGTTGTGAACAAATGATCAAATTTTAGTATTCAGGGGAAAGTCGTGGTGCATCAAGAGGGTGCAAGGATTTTGCTTTTGTCTTCGTCCTATTTAGAATCAACTTCCTTCGTCACTTGGGCAAAACAACCATTAATGAAATATTTAGATTACCCTTAGGTGGTGTTTGGTTAAGAAAATAAACGCCAAGAATAGGAATCATTCCAATTGATGGTGTTTGTTTTGTTATAACCGTCAGAATTGGAAATCATTTCCATTCCAACAGAAATGTGATTGCGATAGTTTTGGATTTTCTGATTCCCGATACACCATGGTAATGTGTAGAGAACCGATTCCTATTCACATTTGTTGAACCAAACAATATAAGGATATCATCCATTCCCACTCCGATTCTAGTATATTTCCATTCCGATGTTGATTCCTATTCGAACCGCCAACCAAACGTCAAATGTTATCCTCAAAGTCAATGCCCTTCTTCTTAAGGTCGTACGGCCCCAAACTCTGAAATATGTTGGTTAACATTCTCTCACATTTGTCGTATTCATTACAACTTGCACTGATAGTAAGCAAGAAATAGATGAAACTGCTGATATATGATCGATAAGTTAATACATCTATACTTTTAAACTGCACAGATAGCTGAGATGATCACTATCTACCACAAATTCTGACTTCTTAGTGCATTAACTGGAATGCCTTTTGTTTAACCCAGCAGTACAGCAGATAGGGAAGCAAGAAGGATGACAATATGAAACTGCAAACTAAATGAAGTAAACAAAAAATAATCACTTCACTTTCTTGTACCAAACTACTCATTGTTATAAAGGATCCAGCTGAACATCAAATAACCTTGAACAACGAAAATTAATGCTTCACTATCAAGCTTTATCTCTCTCAAACATAACGCAATGAAAAGGAAAATCTACTACAATTCCACATTCTTTTTTCGTATACCATATTAGTTTGGCATCTTTTTGTTGCTTACCTCGATAAACGTAACGCTGCTTTGGATGCGGCATGTTCGGACCCATCCGCGAACCGCTAGGGTTTTGCCGATCCAATCCGTCCCTTCGTCTGGCCCTCCGTTCACGTCGGCAATCCTCAGCCGCTTCTTGAACCCACGCACTCGTTCCCCGGCTTCCAGAGGCTCTGCTAGCTCCGTCCCAGAAGATACGGCGGCGCCGGCGCAAAATACTCTCGGCTGCAGTGCTGAAAGTTGCTGCGACGGCGTCGAGCGGCGGAGGAGTGAAGAGGGAGGTGACGGGAGCGGGTGTGGGGTTCGATTAAAACGCGCGGCGGAGAAGCTGCGCAAGAAAGCAGCGGCAGCACGGGGATGGAGACGGGGGCTGGCGAGAGACGCCGCCATCGAGGGCTGTCCTTGCGCTGTGAGCTAGTGTTGTCAGTTGATGGCAGGTGCTGCGTTTATCTTCTTGGAGCTTGGAAACAAGGGGCTCCTAGCCCTCTGGTGACTATTCATGGATCTGCTGCTAGACCGTCTACTCAAAAGAATTCCATGACGATTTCGACGGATGGGCTTTAACTTAAGGTCCAAACAATTTTCTGTCTTTCAATCCAGCGTTTATTAATAGGGGTAATTACGTTTCAGCCCGTTTTCGGTTCGTTTATTTCAACCCTAAAAATAGAAAAATGCACCGATATAACTGTGCGAGACTAAACCCAAGAAACGTAATTTGAGGGGAGATTTTCCTTTATTAATATAATATGAATAATTTCAAAAAATAAGGATAATTTCACGCCAATAAAACTAGTACTATTTAGGTTCTAATACAATTTTTTCATTATAGTTTTTGTAATATTATTGTTATATAAATTTGTGACATCTGCAACACTTTATTAAAATAAACTCTAATTCATATCAATTACTTAAGATATCTTGGTTTCTATAATTAATACATTATTCAACCAGCAACATTTAATATTAATTCTTGATACTAATATAAACATCTAAATGATACAAATTAAAGAAGAATGTCTGATATTTACAAAGTTCATATAAATCAGTTCATATATTTTCAACTTTTATCCAAAAAAAAACTCTGGTATGATACATCTAGGTAATTCGGACGAGCAAACACATTAGATGGAGCAAATACGGTGTTGTCAGCTTATATGATAGTCTTACAAATATAATATTTTAGACCATTAAATAAGATATTTAGCGATCAAATGAGGTGTTGGATTGAACAAATGCGACGCTTCGTGCGAAAGAGGAAGGTGTTGAATTTGATGAATTGATTTATTCGAATTTTGCAAAGCAAATATTTCTTTTAACAAAATCCCAAATTATTACTAAGAAATTAGAGTAACATAATTTTCTTGCAGAAGGACTATAAAAATATTTTTTTTTTAAAAAAAAAGAAAAATAAAATTGCTACCGAAAGTGGAATTGGGCTTTTGGTATCTAATTATCTATTGTCATGCAAGTGCTTACATATAATAATGGCGTTCTTGGCTTCTGCTGAATCTATATATACATATATAAAAATGTCCTATCAAAATCGTTACATCATTGTCATTTCAAATAATTTTTTATGTGCCATATTATATTTGCTCTTATTTTAAAAAGTTATATAGTATTTGTATTAATTGATAGAAATTTATAAAGTCATAAAATTTATTTAAAAAATATAAACATTCTACTATTAATACTTGATAACAAAAATTTTATAAAAACAATCTAGATAGATATATAAAATATTATAAAATATTTATATTATACACTATGTAATGTTTATTTCTATATATACAATTTTATTTATATTACAAAAAAAATTTGGTCATATATATAGCGTCTAATCTCCACTCAATAGGAGATTAGGCGCTCATGTCGACTCCGCAGCCGTCGGACATCACGATCCGAGAGCTGAAAATACGCGCGTTTTTGCGGAGTAGAAAGTCACTAGCGTTTTTCGTAAAGTCGCTAGTGATTTTCGCAAAAGTCGCTAGCAATTTTTAAAATTCGCTAGCGACTTTTACACGAAAAATACGCGTGTGATTTCAACCGTCGGATCGCAATGATCAGACGGCTGCGGAGTCGACAGGAACGGACTAATATCCTTTCGAGTATATATATATATATATATATATATCACTATCATTTTACATCATTCCTTAAATAATTTTTTTTGGAATGTAGTATTTTTTTCTTACTCTAATAATATATATAATAAATAAAGTATAATACGTTAATAAAAATAAATATTAATTTATATAAATTAAAATAAATTAAATTTTTAATATTATTATTTGTATATGATTAGATATGACTAATATCCGTATATCTTATGGGTATAAAACTAGTAGAATTGTAATTTCAAAGCCCACTGTCCTATGGGCTTAACACACAAAGGAATTACCGATTCAATATTTTATTTGTTCCATACAAATTTACCAAAATAGAAGAGAGTTTGAAGCATGTCTAGATTTCCTGATTTTCTGCTATAAAATGCCTTGATAAATCAACTTTTGGTGTATTTCATATTGATCCTCTCTATTTGTTGTCCTCGTATTTTCTTTTTGATATCTTTATAGACTTAGGCATGAAAATTTAGTGCAATCATAAAGCACCGTACCAAAGTTCTACGTGAGAATGATTTTTGAAAAACTTTTCTACATAATGTTTAAAGATTTGATGAGATAACTTTGATATTCAATTTTTTTTTTTCACTAAAAAATTAACGGATTTAAAAATAATTTACAAATCCATTAAAATTTTGAAACCCAAAATATCTATTAGTAGTATTTTTAAAAAAATAAATAAATATTAAAATTGTAGATCTCATCTCTATAACTTTTATATTGAAAAAAAAAATCAAGAATATCTCTGCATAAGACTTAGACGCAGTCCATATGCACCACTCTATAAGGTACTTTGTACACTCAGCAGTCCATATGCACCACTCTATAAGGTACTTTGTACACTCTGCTACCAAATAGAGTGGAATAGACAATCAAATGGAGGGGAATAGATAAGCTTTTTTCTTTGTAACCAAGTTGAGCAATCTAGAAAGTTAAAAGGGTTCTATATCACAAAGAATGTTACACCTGATTGTTCGCGACGAACTGAGTTGAAGCACCTCAGCCAATGTGGTGACAGTTAATGAAGAAATAAATCAAACAAAAGTGACCTTCAGTTCGACGAAGAATAATAATTCCCCCGGCACCTCCATGATCATTACGCCATCTCATTCCCAAACGAATCGGGTGCCTTGGCAACAATTTACATCACTCACAGCTCATGTAATGAACTGAGCTCATCAAATCATACGGTCGAATTGGACAAAAAATGGAGCGGAGCAGATTATACGAAAGTAATACATCCATGTCCGTGTTCATAACTTAGTAAAGCTTGTTGAACTCGGGTAGTTGCGTAGGCTCCCCTAGCCTCAGAAAGAAATTGTCCCTCTCCAGAAGTGTATGCAAAGAGGCCACCACCTTCACAAATGACACCCAGACAAACGGTGCACAGCAAAAGGCGTATCCAAATACCGAAAGTGCCCTTACAAGACCATTCGGGTACAAGGGAAATGCCATCACGATAAGAGTTCCAAATATCCCCAGCCACGGAGTGAAAATAGGAAGATACGGGAGTTGGAATACATTAACTACTATCGAACCGAATGCAGCTGAACCGAGTAGATAGAGAAACCATCCCATAAGAGGGTGAACAGTTCGAGGGATCAGGAAGAAAGGTACTGTGTACGCAGCGAAGATGCACCAAATGGCGGCCATCTTTAGCAATGTATGCAGGAGGACGACGCTCTTCTCCGGCTTGCGATTGTAGCATAACTTAGTCAGGCTTGGACGTGCGAAACGAGCCACTAAGATGATGCCGAGATACATCACTGCCTGGATGAGCATCACCGGAACTTCTGTACCATACCTGTTTACAAAAAAAATGCGGATATCATTTTAAGCAAAAATGTACGAAAAGAGGAATTATTTTTTTCTACGGCATTAACATAGAGTTTTATGATTAATGATTATTTCCTACCCGAGATTTTTACGACGGTGTTCATGCCATGAGAGGCCTAATGGAAGAACTGGCCAGGACCACCAGTACCATGGCTTCAACCAAGGGGCGCTCGGGAATGTAATTACACTGTTAGGTCCACAAGGTATGCTCCACCTAAGTTTCAGATCTGTAACGAGTCAAAAAATATAACTAGGTTCAATTATACTGTAGTTTAAAACAATTGAGGCACCTTTGCCTGAATATATTGCAGCATAAAGGTCTCACTGCACATATCACTTACAGTAGTAAGAAGCATCCATCTGATATCCCAAGGGAAGGCGATATGTGCCCTCAAGCTTGGTACCATTTGCAGGAGGATGGAACATTGGACGGTCAAGTAGATCAGGGAAATAGCTAACAAGAAAGCCCTGATCTGCACCATCTGGATTGTTTCTCCCTATTTCCAGTTCATGAAGCATGTTCTTGAAAACTTCCATCGATGGCTGAAAGTGAAAAGCAAGCATCATGAGTCAATGAAATCATAGTAGCACCATCACCGAGTCATAAGGAGTTATCCGTGTTGTACATGTAAAAATATACATAACGTGGTGAGTTTTCTTGTCCACCCATATTTTTCTCAAAAGAAAAATTATATATATATATATATATATGTATGTAAATTGTGACTTTTTAATAAGCCTTGAGCATCAGTTATTGGACCTTTGTCATGAGGTACATGTCTTTGTGAATGTTAATCTAAATATCTTGCTCGAACTTCGTTATAAACTATCTGAACGCCAAACAGTCAGCATATGTTAATCTTCCAAAGTAGTACTCTACATCCCTTTGAACCAAGATATATAATGATGGTGCAACCATGGAACAAAGGAAGTTTCTCGCTAGAGCTAACCAACTTCAACCGATAAAACTGTAAACATATGATTATATATACTTGAAAAGCTACAGAATAAGCAAGCGGTTAAAATTATTCAGGGAGCTACAGAATAAGCAAGCGGTTAAAATTATTCAAGGAGCTACAGAATAAGCAAGCGGTTAAAATTATTCAGGACTATAGGTACTATAATTCTTAAATAATCAATTACAAAAAACATCGTCAAGACAACAGTCCAACCACAAGCTCTAAAAGCTCTATTTGTCAACAACCAAACAAACTCCAACTACTTTTTCACCTCGATCGGTGGAATATAGATCGGTACTACCCGAATTTATCTGCTACAATGTTCGCACAGGCAGTGTTTCCCAACGATAATCTCCCCAAAAAAAATAATAAAATAAACAAAAAGAAAACAAAACTCCAACTACTTTTGAAAGTCACTCCCAGTAAATTCAAAAGCAACTATATAAAACCAAAAATCTCATTGTCTAACTTACTTCCTGGTAACTTAGGTTTGAGGAGAACTCTCAGAAAATTAAGTTTAATGAAGAACAACCTGAGTTGTGACGCAGTCACACTTCATATAATAGTCGTAGCCGTGCCAGACACAATACGTCTTAGGAGTTAGGACACTCTTCAGATGCGTGTTGGATCCGTTGTCACCGTTTCCACTATTGGATACTCCATGATTACTTTATACTTTTGTGTTGATCATTTATAAATCTTTAGAAAAGTTTGTCTTACATTAAATTGAACTAAATAAAGTATAACATAGATCGATATATGAGCAAATTAAGTTTCATCATTAATTGTTAGTAACATGAAATGTTTGGATATTACATATGAGGTGATAATGAATTTTTAATTAGTTCTTGATAATTGCATGATATTGTATTTTTAATGCTTCCTTATGCATTCAAATAATCGATCTCATTTATAAAGTTTAAAAGGTCATCCATACCCGTATCGTGTCGCATCGCTGTGCCCGTGTTTATGCATCATAGAATCTAAGAATCTATTGGATATTTTATAATGACAAAAAGTGCAAGCAGCAATAGTTGGGTTGTACTAACAACTTTGAGGCAAAACAATATGATGTCCAAGCTTTTGAATAGCCACATAGTGGTGACTACTATTTGCGACATGAAATCTTCAATGCAACATAGCAATATTGTATTACAATAGCATAATAAAAACAATACCTGAAGAACAAACAGCCCAGTATGGAAGATACAGGGGTTGATGAAAACAGCACAGAATTGGCCGCATTGGAAGAGCTCATCAGTTTTCTGTAGGAAGAGGTTATCAGAGTCCAGCATAACAACTCGATCATATTCCACCAAGCTCCACGCATACAGCTTATTGAGTGTTAACTTGAACCTAGAATTGAAGTTTCCCTGCTTCTCATATGGGTTCTTCAAATTTTCCACAGTGACCACTTTTACACCATCTTCTTCTTTCCTGTTTAGATCAATGAGTGACAAAATCAGCGGGACATACAAACACCAAGTATCTTAAAGTTCTACATTTTTAGGCATGACTTGTTAAATCTAAAGCTCGCCAATTAAATTTACCAAGTGATCATCTTGTATTAGATACTCGCAATTGCACACCACTCAGAAACCCAACAATGTCACCATTATTTTGATTTCACAGTTCAATTGCTATTTTTTTTCCTTTAAAAAAAAGGAAAGGGCCAGCTGTATCTCTAGGGTTATGGCTGTTATATCCGGCCAAAATGAAACCCAGTTCAACCTGGGAAGTAATAAAGAGCAGACACTCGGGCAGGTTAACACATCATGGTTTGTCAATTTATCTAAAAGAAGATCCAATACTCCACTTGGATGAACAATAATTAAGACAAAATTTACTTAATCCTACATGGTTTAGTAGCTTAATCCAACAGAAGATCCAATACTCCATTAGGATGAACAATAAATAAGAGAACCAAACTACAGCCTGAAAGAAAGACCGACGACTAGCAACAGAAAACCATCACATGAGCTGTTCATGTGATCGTCCCGAGGCAATATCAAATACTCCACACGGAAAGATCTTAAATTTGACCTTCTGAAGTCAAAAATGAAAAATCACCCGGTCTCCGGGGAGTAAACGTTTTCGTGACGAAGGAGACGAAGACGAAAAAACGCAAAACGACAAGCTAATCCTACCCGTCGAAGATCCCTTCGTGGTTCCACAGTCGTCCGATCAGCCGGACCATCTATATTACCATCTCTAACAGTAATATGAACGAGGGAGAGGAGAAGAGGGGCTTGAGAATTTACAAAGCTCGGGACCACCGCTTGGGAACGTCGGAGGAGGCGATGACGACGAGATCAGCGTCTGGACGGAGGGCGGCGAGAGATCGGAGCATCACCCGCAGCGCGATGTAGAACTCGTAATCGCGCGGCGTCCCCATGTACATCATAGCCACGTAAGCGTGGCGTTTCCCAGAACCCTTCCCGGCCGGGGCTTCGGTGCCGCTGATCTTCTCCGCCGGCACAGCCGCCGCCGCCGCCGCAAGCGCCACCAGCAGCAGCACTACTACTACCAGAGAAGAAGCAATTCTCAACCCCATGACTTCAGAATCGACGTAAACTAGCAGAAGCTCGTATTGCTTCTATAACGTACCCTGAATGCTAGAGTTGAGATTCGAAATTTGCAGGCGGAGAGAGAAGAGAGGGGGAGTGGGGGAGAAAATGGAGATGCTTGGATTATATGTAAATTTGGCAGATATATACTAATAAGAAGAGAGCGTAAGTTGCAGTTGTTTAAGTTATAAATTATCGAGTGAAGCCGAGCCGATATGTCCAATATCGCGTTATAAAAGTGATAATTTCAAATCAGCCCCTGACTTTCGAACCTTAAACTTTCGAACCTTATTTAAATCAGCCCTTAATCATACCTTTTTATATATTCTAAATAATTATTATAAATATTATCATTTATATATCATAGTATTGTTCGTATCATAGTTTTATATTAAACTATTCAAACAAATTATATTGGTGTTCCATATCGAAATATAAATTATAAAACTTTCATTTTATATAATGATAAAATAAAATCAGTGTTTTCAAATCCTCACTTAATTGTATTAATTGAGAGGTTAAAATGAGACTGTCATGACAAAACTTCATACAATTTAGGAAAAATTTCTGTTTGCTAATACTAATTTTTGAATGTCCGGTTGTGCAAATTTTCTAATTTTTAGTTTTTATAAGGAAAGGAAAGAGAGGGCGAGTTTCTTTATTCCATAGTATATGCCGACCTAGGTTGAGCATGTTGGAGCCGTGCCTTATTGACCTTCTAATAAAATACGTTATACGTAGTAGTGCTTTGGACTAGGTGGGATTAGGCTGGGACGCAAACTTTTATTCCCCATCAAATTTTTTTTTAAAGCAAAATTAATTTTTAAATACATAATTAAAATTAAATTATAATATGCTAACAATATATATAATCAAATTATAGTTCAAGTCAAACAATAACAATCTAAAATATTATAATGAATATATCTTATAAATATTTTATTTTTATAAAAATATAAATTTTTGGGTCGGCTTTGTTTAGATATATATCTTAAATAAATATATTTATTTAATATAAATATAAAATTTTGGTTGTGCTGGATATGGTGGGCTATTAGGCTTTGTTTTATATACATTTGCTTTTTAAAAAAATTTATACTGAATGTAGATAATAATTAGTATTTTAAAAACATTTGTGGCTACATGCATCCATTTTCAGCCTTTTTAATTTAACCAGTCGATTCAATCAGTTGAAATAGACCATACAAATTTAATTGGCACCAACTTTTTTATTAACAGAGAAGCTCATCGATCTAATTTTTAAAATATTAATCAATACAAAGTCTGGATTGGTATTAGCGTCATTTTATTCGTTTCCAACAAAAATAAATGTACATGGGAATGAAATAAAAAAAAATATCATATCAGTACCTAATTTTAAAATTATATATAGTTGCTGAGTTGATTTTAAATCATTTGTAAATCAAGATATTCATGTTAAGAATATTTCAATTATTATATAAATATTTTTTAGAGATATAAATATTTTTTTTGATGTAATTTACAATTATTATTTTATTAATAAATATTATGATGCTTCAAAACTTTAGTAAATATTTTTAAGATATTAATTTACTAACCGGTTAAAACTTAGAGGCTCACCACACATATTTATAAGTTTTTTTTTAAAAAAAAAATAAATATAAGAAAATAGATTTATGGGATCTATAAATTTTCTATTCATAATTGTTTTAAAAGATATTTCTAAATAAATATTTTAAGGTGTAAAAAAAATAACGAGTAACAAATAAAGAATTTTATTGTAACTTAGAAAATGTGGAAGGACTGATATGTAACTCTCCTTTTTTTAAACACTGAGCTTATGTTTAGTTGGCAAGTCAGAATCGGGTTTTGTATTGGAATCATAATACAATAGAATCGGTATGGGAATGACCAAAAGTTATATAACGTTTGGTATATCATAGAATCAGAGTCAAATTACAAATGATATGTTCCTTATATAAATACAAAAATAAAAATTATATTCAAATTAATAAATAATATTCTATAAAAATAAAATATTTTATGTAAATATCAACAAAAATTAATATAAAATAATAAAATTCTAGAAAAACAAACACAAACGTTTAAATTAAAAAAATGACAAAAACTGAATACAGTAGATGATGTAATTTCTTTCATCACCACATCACCAAGAATTTTTAATATAATAGTGATAAACCTGCTAGATTCTCAAATCCTATTCCAATAAAGATATCTAGAACTTAAAATTTTTCTAATAATATGAATCAGTTATCTTAGACGGCTATAATTTTAATATTCTTTCAACTAAATATTTACAATCAAAATAAATAATTAGAATTTCTATTTTATACAATTAAAATATCAATCAAATATCTCATTATACAAACTGTGGAGTCCTATTAGCGTCCTTTAACTCGCTTCGAAAACAAAAGTAACGTAAATGGGAATGGAGGAAAAGTCCGCAATTGATTGGACTTTCACAAGTAGACGTGGCGAACGCTGGGGTGGGGAATGATATTTTTACATAAAAGGGCTCACAAGTCCAAGTCCAACTATGGGCCTTAGATTTTGGTTGATCAGAGTCATCAGACCAATTTTGTTGACCATTTCTTGAGAAGGAAAAATCAAATGCAATATATCTTCATATCCATGCACAGTTTTTCTTAAAATGTTGACCAAAATATACATATATCAAAATAAATCAATATATTCTAATATTATTTGATATTTATGATATTCTAATATACACCTTTATAAGAATAAATATAAGTGTGAATTTTGTTAAATTCAATTATAAACATTGTCGTAGATGACCACATCGTATTCGCTGTGTTTAAAATATTCTCCACCATATAAGTTTAGGTTAAGTAATATATGCAAGAAAATGACTTCTAGATCCAATTTGCTTACTAACAAAGTTATTTTTATTTTAAATAAAAGGCCCCACAAGTCCATCTATGGGCCTTAGATATTTATGTTGGTTGATCACACACACCAATATTGTTGACCATTTCTTGAGAAGGTAAAAAATAAGTTGCAAGATTCCATGGGGTATTTTCATCAAGTTTTTTAAAAATGTTGAGCTTATATATAAGGGGACATATAAAAATAAATCAATATACTCCCATGAACAATTATTTCTTATATCATATATTTGCTGTATTTTAACATATTGTCCACGGTATAAGATAAAAATTAAACATGTATGTAAGCTGATGTTAAGCATTGATTTATTTATAAAGATATATTTCTTGCATATACAACAAGAAGTGCGCGAGGGAGCCTAAGCTTAAGTTTTAATATACACCTTTATAAAGATAAAATATAAGTGTGACGGGGCATTTGCCTTTATATGTCCTCTATAATTCAAAACTACTACAATATATCCCTCCAAATTCTAAATAGCATTTTTATGGCCCCTTAGACCTGTCAAATACAAAATGTCTTTTTTATTGTGTAAAATGATTAAAAATAAATATTTAGATGTATTTTTGTTAAAAAAAAAATTAATATTAAAATTATAAATTTGGATAAATTAAAACAATTTAATGTTCAAAAATTTTTCGAATATAATTATATATAGATGTTTAGAGCTCCAAAATCTTAAATTTTTTTTAATTTTATAAATATTTATTTAGAAATATACTTTTAAAAATATGTTAATATATAGATCTTATCAAAATATATAATTTTTCTAAAAAAATAACATTTTTTGTATACTCATTAATATGGTAATTAATCTAATTAAATTGTATTAATTTGATAATGATAGATCATCATTTTCAAGATCAAGGAACGTTTTTTTTTACTATTTTAAATTTAATATTTTGATAATTTTAGTTAAGAGATATATTTTTAGTTGAACGACCGCCTGGCATTTTTCAAGAGTTTTTATATTATAAATATTGTCAGATAGTACTCTCAGGTCCCTCACTATTTTCGTCCTATTTACCATATTCTTCACCAAATAAGATAAAAATAAATGGAATATAGGTCTCGAAATAGGAGCGAATAAATTGACGAAATTCAGTAGTGCGATGAATAGTATGCTTTTTTCAAGATATTTTAACTATTGATTGATTATCGCATCATGGTTGTTAAACAACTATCTACGTTGACTATTCAAATATGGGAGACTTGCATATCAATTGCTCCATTATAAATAAATTTAAGAAAAAAATCATTCATCAGGGAATTTCTGACGGTCCGTCCGCGGACTCTTCAGGATGTGTATATATACATCCCCTCGTCAGGAGCCCTGATGAACAGCAACACTCTAAATTTAATCATTTATTTAACTAATATATTTTTAAAAAAAATTAAATACTAAAGTTATAAATTCCATAAAAAGAATTTTTGTTTAATCTTTTTAAAAATATTTTAAATTTGAGAATCTAAAGTTCTAATATATTAGCGTATTTATTTTAACGGATAATCGTATTATTTTTTAACTTACTAAAATTTTAAAGTTTTAAAATATTTATTTAAAAATATTTTTTAAAAAAATATTAAATTAATCTTTTGATATTTAACTTTTTTAAAAGTATTAATATAATACATAAAATATTTTTAGTATTTATCTGATATAATAGCTGATTTGTAAAAGTTTTCATACTTTGGGTAATTTGTAAACGGTTTGAATCTTTTAAACATTTGTAAGCATTGATTGATTCCTAAGGACAATTTCATGCGTATGCAACAACAAACGCGTGAGCCCGAGCCGGAGCTTGGCTTCGGGAAGGAGCCGATTGAAGCCAAGCTTACGACTTGTTCTCGTCGCGTTCCGAAAGTTGGCACGAGTCGCATGCGGCTACTGCTTCAGTCCTATATAGACGAGTGCTCCTTGACGCGGTCTCTCTCTCTCTCTCTCTCTCTCTCTCTCTCTCTCTCTCTCTTATATGGGATCAAAATGAGATGGAATCGTCTGTGGTGTATGTAATCTGGGCCGTTAATCGACCCAGCACGATCACGAAATTTTTTATTTAAATTATCATCAATTCATTTGACCTAATTTTATATATTTTTATAAAAAATTAGTAATTACAAAATTATAGATTTTGATGTGATCTACAATTTTGTAAGTTTCAAATTTTTCGAAAAAAAATATCACAACATGGGTTAAAATGATGATAAAAAAATTTTGATAATTATTTTGACACATATTGACATTTTTTCGAAAATTTGAACTATAAAATTGAAATCACATCAAAATCTACAACTTTATAGTTAATATTTTTCATAAAAATATATAAAATTAGGTCAAACAAATCGACAAAAGTTTAAATAAAAAATCTCGTGATAGATACTGGACTGATTAACGGTCCAGATGACGACCACGGAAGATCGCCTGTGCTTTTTAGCAAGACGATCCCATCTTGATCAAAATAGGATAGTTCTTGGTTGGAATATTGTACCGAAGTTTAAAGTATAGTTTGTTTTGCCCTATAGTTTTTTTCTAAAAAGAATTATATTTAAATATTTTATGGAAGATATAAAAAATTAATTAATAATATATTAAAAGTTATTAAAATAGTGTTAATATATTATCTTTTAAAAAGTGAATGTAAAAAATTAATACAAGGATGTCAAAAATTTATTAAATAACATTAAAAAATAAGATGTCGAAAGTGTCAAAAATATATTAAAATATTAAATAATTAAAGTGTAAAAAAAATTTACGGTATTTAAATAATTTTAAAATAATATGGAATGACTACGATACCATTGTTAGATGGTTCTTTCACAGAAGCAATAGAAAAGTATTTCCCCACCCACTTCGCTTCAAAAATCAATACACAACAACACCACCAATGCGACAATGTCAAAATTATATGTGGTGCAATCGGATATATATATATATAATAATTCTCGTCCATAATATATAATAATTTAATTATATTAAAATTTAAATAATTTTGATAATAGCACTATTCTATTAATTTTATTGTCAGCTTCTATTGGGTACTACCGATACAATAATAAAAGCGTATTTATAATATTATTATTTTAATATTATTTAAGAATTTCTAATATTAATTAGAATAGATTTTAGCACTAAAATTAACAGCTGGTCCATTAATTGGCGCAAGAAAATAATCTGTATATCAGGCTTTATTATAGCTCAATTGAATTATCACAAGTTTTCATTTTAAGAGGCGCTCAAACTTTCATGGTTTCATCCGTACGTCTTTTGACAGCCTTACTTTTATTTCTGCACCTTGACGGGCGCGGCTCCTCAGCATCAGGTGATAGAAACGGGAGGCCGAGATTGACCGCATCCGTAAAAATACGGATTCGAGATTTCGTTATAAACTTTCGTCGATTATTATCTATTTATAGGCATTTTTGAAAAAATATTTAAACTATATAGATTTTGATGAGATCTACAACTTTGTAGTTGAAACTTTTTCGAAAAAATATCAAAATATATACTTGAAATGATAATTAAAGGTCTATTCATCATTCTAGATTATATACTTTTGGGCATTTTTCGAAAACGTTTCAACTTACAAATTGTAGATCTAATCAACAATCTATTTCAAATGCTTTTACAATAGATTAATAAGTCGACAAATTATTTATAAGATATTCTCGGAAATCCGCTTATATTTTTACGAATCGGCCGATCCCGATCGTCCTTTATCCATAACCCCTGGATATCGGCCGATCAGGGGAGCGCGCGCGCGCACCCACCTTGACCGTTTATTGATTCTTTCGTTGGTTTTGCAATATGGCCGAATCAGGGGAGCCGCGCGGCCGCGCCCCACCTTGACCGCGTTTCATTGATCTCGTTGGGGTTTTGCAATATCAACCCCCCTTTAAAAGGTAATACCGGTATAACAAACTATTCATTAAAAGATTTATCAATATATATGACTAAAAGATAGTCAGAAATATTTTCTAAAACAAAATTCAATATTGAAGTTATAAGTTTTAATAAACTTTATAATTTTTATATTAAAATATTTTTTAAAATTTTTAATAAATATTTTTAAAAAATTTTAATAAAAATTTTTAACATTAAATTAAACAGATTTAAAGTAAATTTTAAATTTATCCTTAAAATCTGTTAAATTTCGAACTTTCAAAATATTTTTAAGAAATATTTTTAAAAAAAAATTAATGTAAAATTTTTATATTTTATCAAAATTTATAATTTGTATGTCCGAAGTTTTCTTAAGCGATACTTTCAAAATTTTTTAACCATACAAATTAGTTAATTTTTTGATAGAAAAACAAATATTATTCCTTTAAAAACTATATTAAATCAGCCCTATTCTCTTAAGTCCGCTCAATGCTGATGTCAGCAAATAATTAACTAATTGACTATAAGATTTTGATTAAAAAAAAAACTAATTTCCTATAAGTTTTAAAAGAGGCTGAATTATTATTATTATTATTTTTTGTTTTCACTTTGCACCATCAATAGCATATGATTTATGCTAGCATCTATTTATATTTTACTAATTACATAATTGAATAATTACATTCCAGCCATTACATATTGTTTCAATATAATTTAAGTTCTCTCAAAAAATTCTTTTGTATTTTGGTCCATTAACATATTTTAATACATTTATAACACATTTTAATGAGTTTCTGACACCTCCGATACCATTGTATCACGACACATATCGTATTAACTTTTGACATCTTGGTGTGAACTTTTGACACCTTAATGTTGAAAAATAATAATGTAACACCTTATTTAGATTTTTAGATCTCAGTGCAAATCTTTCTTAAATAATTTTAATTTTTCAACTTAAACATGTCTAAAAGTCAATATTTTAAATTTTATAATATACAGAAGTCATAAATATTTTACTGGTATAGCTATTATTTGTGGAATTTCAGACCATGCCGTGTAAGAGAGTTCAGGTCAAAATAAGGAAGACAGCTTGCAGGAACCGATAATAAGCGACAACAAAGCAGCACTGAACGCGGGTCTCGCCTTTGTTTGACCTGGCTGATTTAAACACTCGTCAGCTATCATGGCCTTTCTGCCGAATAGTCTATATATCAGTCCTTCTAAATTACGTTTTATATTTCCTTGTACTGATGTGTATCTCGTGCGCCTCAATATCGTACGTTTTCGTATTTTCAGGAACTAAAATATATAACTGTTATTTTTAGGAGGACTGATATGTAATTATCCTAAAATATAATATATACTAGTCCTATGATATATTTGTCAAAAATATATGGTGATAAATAACTTGGCAAGCGTGTTTATCGAGCCTATCATATACATGAAACTTCAATTTTTTATTCTGTATCAGTTGGTATTATTTTTAAGAGTAGACAAAGAGATGGTGAAAAATCGAAAATTGCCAACCGCTTAAGTTCCTGTCAATTACTTTCATTATTTGCCAGCAACGACATACACGTTTCATCTCCGAATCAACTTTAAACATGTCCAAGATCTGTCATCTACGTCTCTAAAAGTAGAGTCCGGTTCTAGCCGCAACCGCTTTAGATCGGGATGTGATCGGGACGGAAAATGGACCGTAAATTATTTTTTACCTGCAATCTAAGTTTTTGTAACTCGTAATATATTTTTAACTTATATAGCCGTATTTATGGTCAACTTTCGACATGTGATTTATAATTTTTATAATAAATTTTTCTAAGATGTATGAAAATTTATTAATTCAGTAAGATTTTGACATTATTTTTAAAAAAATATTAATATAGATAATTTATTTGATGTGATGTATATTTTTAAAATATTGAATATATATTTAGAGCATAACGAATAATCGATTACAAATCAATAGTGATTTGTAATACAAGCGTGCTTGGTGTTAGCATCAACTACCAGCAAGGGTGTTGTTGTGGAACCCTAAAGAACGTCGCAGTAAGTATGTAAAAGTTCTCCAGGGCATCTAGGAAAAAGGATAAATTTTTATATCTCATAAAGTAGAGATTTAAGTTAATTTTCATAAATTACTCGTAATAATATAAAAAATGTATCTTCTATATATATTATAAAGAGTAATATAAATTTTCGAACCTATCAAGACAGAAGACTGAAATTTCTTAATTGTATAAAGATAGATTGACGTCATCAGTAAATTTATTTATTATATTTGTTGTATTAAAATAGATCAGTTACGATTAATTTTTTTTCCAATATTCTTAAAAATAGATGAAGGTTATAACAGTAACACCCATCCCATTATTTCTTTTTAAGAAAAGAAATGGTTTTACTGTTTTAACCTTTGATCTGTTTTCTAGTATGTTTTTGGTATATAACTAATTGGTGAGTTTTTCTCCAAAAACACCAGTTAGTTATATATAGAAAATAGATTAAAGGTTATAACTGTAAAACCAATTTTGTTTGTGGTCAATATGAAATTGACCTCAATTCATTTTTTTTTAGGAGGAACTCCTAAGACTTAGTTATTCTATCGAGCTACGTGGCTAAAATACCGTCCGAGACCACCCAAATAGATATCCTAAATTATGATTTACAGAATGCAGAATATAATAGAATTTTGGTTTCTATTTTAACTGTCGAAAATGTCAATTATAATCGTCGTTTGATGGTCTTTGATTGGACGCAATCTAGGAATCTTCTCATTCCACTGTAGAGAGATTCTTAGATATAACGGTTATACCACGTTACTCTGTGTAACGGTCTTAAAAATATCTATTTAGAAGTATTTTTTAAAAAAAAATTCAACATAAAAATTATAGATTTTGACGAGATCTACAACTTTCGTGTTTATAATTTTTTCAAAAAATACTTCTAAAAATATATTTTGGGATTTTAAAGTTTAACAGATTTGAAGTGAGTTTAAAAATTATTTTAAAATTCGTTAAACTCGTTAAACTTTGGAGTC
This sequence comes from Xerophyta viscosa, assembly GCA_002076135.1. NCBI lineage: Eukaryota > Viridiplantae > Streptophyta > Magnoliopsida > Pandanales > Velloziaceae > Xerophyta > Xerophyta viscosa. The sequence continues at coordinate 1,767,891 of MJHO01000037.1, read as the reverse complement.
CTAAAATATCTATTTAGAAATATTCTTTTAAAAAATTTTGAATATAAAAATTTTAGATCTCATCGAAATCTATAAGTTTTATTTAAGAAGTTTTTCCAAAAAATGATCATAAAATTTTTTTTTTTAATTTAAACACGAGAAGATATATGCTGATGTGGCGTAAGCGTTTTATTGTATAATTTTTCTCCACTGTGAATGAAACGGTAATTGAGGTTTGATTTTGAAAAGACTTTCTTGATAATGTGAGTAGATGTCAATTTTATTCGTTTCTTTAGTAAAACCAAATAATATATTCCGATACCAATATCCATTTTCTTCTAACCTACCAAAGTACCAATCAAACGTCCCGTTAATATATTTGAATCCGTCCAAAGCCTAGAGGAGTTTCGGGGTAGTTAATTTGGGTCAACTACCACCGTGGTCTGTGAGGCCTACATCAGAACCCAAATGTATAGGCCATCAATTGAGTCTTCAGACAGCTACATGTTAGGACAGTTGTATACTTGTATTGATCGAAATTGATCCTATACGCTCGTATGTATGGATTACTATACACATGAGCGTAATTTCGTATGCACGAGCGTATGAGTTTAAAATTAAAAATAATTTGTAATTATTTTTTAAAAAAAATTCCAGAATGAAAGTTATAATTTTTGATGAGATTTATAATTTTTATCAAAAAAAAAAAATTTTAAATATGTATTTTGAGATCCGAAATTTAACAGATTTACAAATGGTTTCAAAATAGTTTTAAAATTTATTTCAAACCCGTTAAATTTTGAGATTCCAAATTACCTAATTAGAAATATTTTTTAAAAATACTTTTCAACATAAAAGTTATAAATCTCAATAAAATTTATAATTTTTATATTGTAAATTTTTTCAAAAAATAATTATAATTTTTTTTTCATATATTTTTTTTTTTTTGTGTTTGGTAGTCCCATACACAGGTATCAGCACTCTATGTTCATCTGTATTTCAACCACAGGGTTATGTAATACATATGCCAATATACATTACATATAGTTCCAACTGTATCATTCCTATATAATACTAATTCATTACTACAATATAATTTAGATTATGTCATGGCTATTAAATTAATGGTATTTTTCATATGGTCCATATGATTAATTCTACATAACAAAAGAAGTTATGATGGCCGCGCTTAGAGGCGGAGTGGCTTGGTGCTCGCACTCTCAGCGCTTGGTCACAGCTTCAAGTCCCAGCGATAACGAAATTTTAACTTTGACGGGTGCAGACTATTTGGTATATCTACGGTAGGTTCAAACGTTAGAAATGGTGTATAATTCTCAGCACGATATATGACAGTTGTTAGAGCATACGAGTTGGATGATAGCATGACGATAGAATCGAAATGAGCGCTATTCCAAAATTTATATGCTATGATAGTCACACAAAGTCGGCCATTAGGAGTATAATTCCTCATCGTAAATCCAAAAAGAAACAATTATGATCAATTGTATTCCATGATAGGTAGTATCAGCGTAGTTGGGCCTTATTAGGCCTCATGGCCCAATTAGTTAAGTTGTGTTCTACCTTGAATCAGCTATTTTCTTCTGTCATATTCTATAGCTTATATGCATTGACATATATGGGAATATGGGAACCACTTTTGCTGGCTTACCCATCTAGAACCTAAGATGGCGCTTGTTCTTACTCCACCAGATGCCCAAGTTCTCGACTCATCATGTGTTCAAAGTATTACTCTTGTACTTCAAATAATTTAAAATAATCGCTCGTTGAACTATATGCATAACGGAATATCATTTACACAGTATAATGCCCCTTTTTTGTTTATCATTGTGTCTTTTTTACGTGGTTTGTATATAGGATCGCTTTACTAGCGTTGGTGCTTGGTTTGCCTACAAGCTTTAGAGATGCTATTGTCTGTTGAAGAAGGGTTGATTATTTGGGTCAATCCGAACAGAGCTGACTAGACTCCTATATTCAAAGCTCAAACCAAATCTGACTCTGTTCGGAGTCGAACTAACCTGTGCGACAAAAATGACTTGAACCAAATAGAATAGAATTTAATTTGGTTCTGCTCGGTTGGTTCGACGAAATAAAAATTATAAAGAGAAGTGTAAGAAGAAGAACGGAAGAATGAGGATCAGAGAGGAATCAGAAAACGATACTAAAATTATCCATCCCTTTTCAGATCTCCATGTTCATCTCCTTCTCAGTATCAAATCTACAAGGCTACTTTTTTTTTTTTTTTTTTTTTTTTTTTTTTTTTTTTTTAAATAACGAGGTAAAATTTTTTTAGTAAGTCAACCTATAATATTACTTGAGGCGTCATTTTTCAATCACTATATCTCATTCCGTATTAGACTAGAATTACAATCATAAAGTAAAATTGCACTATCATATGCTCTTGAGTCAGGCATGAAGTTCTAGCATCTGTCCAGCCATCATTGCAACACCAACTAAAAACTTGATGATGTGGCTATTCCTGATTTTAAGGCCAAATTTTAGTTCTGAACCAACGATGCGCGCTTTCTTAGACGCACGCCATACTGATCGATCTATACGAAAGATACTTAGATATCGTAGATAAGAAGAGAGGAATGACTCGACAATACATTGATATCAGCGGACATAGCGCAAGCGGGTCGAGATAGCTGCAAGTCACCATTGGAGTAAGAACGAATGGACTATTAAAGTGGAAGAAGAAAAAGAAAACGAAAAGAGCGTGATCGCCGGTCATCGGCGGAAGAGAGAATGGCGGAGAAGAGGATGGTAGTCGGTAAGTTGATCAAATTGAAAAAAAAAAGGAGCTCGTATATATTACCAGGTAAGTGAACTTAATAAAAAAGCCCTGAAAATATGTTATCAGAAAATACTACCAAGTCTTAGAAACCAAGAAGAACAATTTTCCATAACGTCATGGAAAATAAGTTCAATATATATATATATATATAATTATATATATATATATATATATATATATATATATATATATAATAATATAGTTATATATTGTAACTTAATATTTTTTTCTCCAAATAAAAAATAATCGAAAATTCATTGCAACTTCATAACTTCGTATTAAATATGATGATATGCTCTCTTTTTTTTTTCCGTCATACTAACCCTTAATAGTAAAAAAAAATAAAAAGAAAAAAAATACTCAATTTGTTCCTGCAAATATCATCTAAACAGTAAATACGTACCTAGAGTGAAAGCATAGAGATAGAGTTCAAGGTTTGCCTATTAGCTTCTGTTATCTGAATCCACCTGCCACCACCAAGCAGCTGTTCACGAACCAACCGAACCGCCCTCTCCCACCGCCAACCGGCCTCCCCGCCGGCGGCGTAGCTGGAGAAAATCTGTCTCAACCGGAAGATGAAGAATCTTACAGAAAAGGGTAGATCGACGTAGCTCCTCCGCATGTGGGCATACAATGGCAGCTTAATCGCAAATGGAACCAAGAGTATCGATAAGAGCTTCCAGTGACCGCCGCCGCCGCCTCCGCCGCCGCCTGCCAGCAGTTGAAGCTTGCTGGCCACCACCATGTGCACTACCATTGTTTATTTAGTGAAGTTTGCTTCCTCTCTATAGCGAATATGAAGATATGATGGATTTAGGATCTCGAGATGGGTGTTAGTGTTATTCTTTTATTTTAAATTATTGATTTAAAAATTAAAAATAAACAAATAAAAGAAAACCGCTGAAGCGGCCATTTGTACCGCGTCAGAGTTGGGATGAGAGCCACGTGCTCCCCAACAGTAACTTGTATGTCAAATTATATCATTAATAAAAAATTAAAACTTTAATTAATTAAGAGCTATTCCAATGTTTGACTATTTCTTGTACCGTTTTTTGTGTTGGTTTAGATCTAAGCTCAGATGTTAACAAGCTTTATATATACAACCCTTCACTGCAGTAATGTACACGAATCAAACAACAATCAAAAAAATTCTTCTTCTTCCTATCTTCTGCTGTTTTACAAAGTTTTGATATTCGGAGTGTCAAGGGCTCACACAGGGGATCTCAGCTCGCTTTCTGGGTCGTGTAAGGAAAGCGGGGGTCGTTGTATCTCCTTCGACACGCCCGTAGATAATCGCACGACAGATGACGAATTAGTTGTTTGGGACTGCGCTCCGGCGTGCCTCGACCAATTTCAGCTAAGTGTCTTTTAATTTACTCATTATATTTTATTTGTGTGTGTGCAGATTATTAGAAAAATTAATCAGTGAATTCCACCGTGACATTCTTGGTATAAGTTTTACTTGTTTATCATTTTGTAAATTTAAATTGTGAGATTTTATTTTGTCGTTATATCAATTTATTGTTATTAAAATCATTGGATCATTATTATACTTGAAACCGAATTATTTTTAACAGTTAGTAGATGGAGGGTAGATATGAGCGAGGAGAGAGTGAAGCAGCTGCATGACCGGGGTGGCGTATTTGCCCTTTGGAAGATTTTGTAAGTGGTGCCAAACTGTCATTTTCTTTAGAGATCCTATATTACCTTCTTAATCCTTGACTATGTTAATGATTAATTAGTTAATAGAAAGAAATACTTATCTTATCCTATATTTTGTTTTGAGGAACCAGTTGTTTTTCCAGGCTAAGGCACTGTATACAACTGTTCATACCTTACTCGTTTAGAAGAACGCTTCTATCCAGGAGTACTTCGTCGCGCGTGCACGTACCAACAAGCACAATATTTTCAAATGCACAACTGATGGTAGTAAAGTCGAATTCGGAGCAGTGAAATTTAATTAGGCCTTTTTACTGCTGCGATATTCCGCCACTCCCTTTATGTATTTATTATATACGGAGCTGGACATTTTGTTGGTTCTGATCTACAACCAAAATTAGATTTGGCCCACAAACCTGGTGCCATTAGAGGCTTGCAGCTTCATGGAAGCTTCCTCTTTCGAAAGCTTCGAATTTGTATTCATGAACGTGCACATGCATGCAAGTTACAGAATTATTATTACCATGGATAATAATTCCTAATGGGATGGCATCTCGCAGCGAATAGACAATTGCTCAGAATTTTTTTTTTTATGTATTTTGAATTTTCGTCTCGTTAGTTTGAAGTCTTCATAGGCGAGCGCCGATGGTAACATGCATGTACGCCTTTCAAGTGCTACGGAAGACTTCGCTCGCGTATTGGACCCATCATAATTTTATAGATAGAACAAGATCCGAGATAATGATAGTTTCCGTTTCTCAAACAAACTAGTAATTCCTAATATTACAAATAAATTATTATGCTAGTTTGGAATGATTCTCTTAGCCTTGGTGGGATATATAGCTTAGCAAGTGGATAGGTGACTCATAAACCATCACTCATGAATTTAAGTCCTGTCATTATAATGCGGGGTATAAAAAAATAGATCTTAAAAAAAAAATTATTTTACGAATGAAAGGAATCTAGTTTTAGGTAGATGATATAAAGGAGAAAAATGGACGGTTTATGACTTTCTAGGAAAAATAAGCCACACTATTTATGATAAATATTTTATATACAATTTAAATTTATTTTTAACTATTAAATAATTATATTATAATATAAGACACCACCAAATCTCCATCTTGCGTTTAGTATTATAGATAAAGTAGACATCTCAAATTTGCATCTCTCAAATGTTATTCATAAGAATTTGAAAAAAACATCATCTTTCATGTCATGGAGGATGGCACTTCTGTCGGACCTGAGATTATCGGTTAGTAAAATATGAGTTAATGTTATCCGTAAATTTATCTGTTATTACGATTACACATAAACGAATATGGACATAATGTTTCCACACAATCTCTAAAAAATGTTAATTCTTTTATTCTAAAATTATTGATTTAAAAATTAAAAAATAAAATAAGTAAATAATAAAATAAAATAGCTACTGACGCGGTCTCATACCGCGTCAAAGCTGCTGTTGAGAGACACGTGCTCTCTCTAGCAATAACTTAAAGAAGATTAAAACGTTAATTAAGGCCTAGATCTCAGATCTCGTTTTAAGAGCTCTATAAAAATAGCTCTGGTTGCTACAATAAAAAAAAACAAACGAAAAATATCTTCTTCTAAAGTTCTTCGTTTTACGAGCTCTTTTTAGTTTTCGGAGTGCCAAAGGGCTCACACGGGGAATCTCAGCTCGCTTTCTGGGTCGTGCAAGAAAAGCCGGGGTCGTTGTATCTCCTGCGACACGCCGTGGATTATCCACGACAGATGGCGAATTAGTCGTTTGGGACTAGCGCTCCGGCGTGCCTCGACCAATTCCAGCTAAGCATTTTTAACTCATTAATTTATTTTGTTTGTTTTGTTTTGTGCAGATTATTAAAAAAAAAAAATCAGTGAATTCCACCGAGACATTCTTGGTGTAAGTTTAACTTGTTTATCATTTTGTAAATTTAAATTGTGTGATTTTATTTTGTCGTTATATCAATTTATTGTTATCGTTAAAATCATTGGATCATTATTCTACTTGAAATTGAATTATTTCCAACAAAAAAGACACGATACTATAGGCATTTAAATGCTCTTGTATAAATTTACAATAAAGTTTATTTGGTATGTCAAGGTATCACGAATCGGATAACTTTATGCAATTGTATTTAAAGGTGGGCACCGTGGCACCATTTCTAATCAAAGTGGCACCATCTCACGATACGATGTCACGCAGGTCCAAGGAAAAGGCTACAGTCCATATTTCCGATTCAATTGCGTTCGTAAAGCTATTGGACCATCCAACTACGGCCTACAATATGTGCAAACAGGCCTCCAAATTTAAATGTGCGAATCAAACTGGGCCGAGAATCAACAGTCGCAATACCGGAGCTCGGCGTGCGACGTCGAGACGACGGCAGCAAATTTCTTCCACGCTGCATTTTCTGCAGATCTCGCGCTCCTCAGTGTCGATACAGATCACTTTGTGCTGTCTGATCTCCATTAATGTCCTATTACATTACAATTTCTTCTAGTTTCACGAATTTGTTGTTGGATTAACTGCTTTTTATAACGTTTTTTTTTTCTTTTGTATGAATATCAGGATGAGAGAGTGATCGCTTTTCCGGACATCAATCCGTCTGGCTATAGGTTCCTCTCGTCTTCTAGTAATCCTAATAGCTACATACAATTCTATTTAGCTGTATTGATAACGACGTATAACTATGTGGAAATGGTGCCTATGACGGTAATTCCTCTGTGTTAGTTCCACTAGGTTAAGGTTTCATTTCTGACTTCTCTGCATGATTTCGTTGTTTGATATCCTTTTTCAAATAGACTGATTATTTGTAGATTAGGATTATAAAGGTAGTTCTCCCAACATAATTCTTCGACGTGTAAGTTGGCTCCGTTTTTGTATTATTGTCATTGACAATGTTAATTCAAGGAAATAGCTGTTTGAAAGTTATTTCCAACACAAGGAACGATGAGAAACTAGCATTCTTATTGGCAGTTTTTGTTACTTAAAGGATTATAGTAAGGAATAAGGTACAATGTTGTTATTTGTTTAGCAGGATCTTATTTAATATACTTTCTTCTTCTTAAGGATCTATCACTCTTATTAGTTCATCATTATTTGTAATTTTTGTAATTTCTGTGGAGTGTATAGTGAATGATCTTCAAAAGAGTACTTGAGATTATGATCTAGGTATTATAATTACATTCTCCTCACATTCTTGCTAAGATGTTCCTGTTCGAGTTTGTTCATATGCATATCTGTCAATTACTTTTTAGTTTAACGGCACGGTTAGTGTCGGTCAAATGCTTCTGGCAAAAATGCACCTCAATCCAAGCGTTACAGGTGCTTGTCAAAACCTGACTGCAAATAATGCTTTCACCTGACTTCACCCTTGTGATGGACCGGACCATTCATGCAAGGCAATGCTTTCCATTAGGGGAAAAAAAAACAACATAATGCTTTCTTGATGTGTCGTTCTTTTGCTCTTCTATTTTTCCTGAATTTTCATTTTTTTTACCGGTTATCTTTTTATTTAAATACTAGTGCAGGTTTTGTAGTTCTTTTCTCCATATTATGGAAATGAGCATTAACGGTCCTACTCGTGGATGTTGTCAACCACATATATCATTCTAAATTTTGGCATCACTAAAGACTTTTTACTTCACATAAAAGCGATTGAAGTCACTTCTGGCCAAAACTAAGTAATGATGTTTATATGGTACATCGTTTGGTAAAGTAGGATGATAGGTTGTTCTATGCAAATAAACATAGTTTATCAACATCACTTCCTCAAGGCTCACTTTTCCACCCTTCCAAAGCATGAGTTCCGATACTCATGTACGCTTTTGGTGAAGAAAACAGCCACTAAGTACTAGATGTTTTGTTTTTAGGGCATATTCGGCGCAGAGACATGACAGTATTAAGGAGATCATACTGAAATGGTTACGGTTAGAAAAGAGTACGATTAGTGTTAACTGTCAATGTTATTATCGTGTTTGGTGTATAGGGGATTAGTGCGTGGTAGACCTCCCATCCAGATCAACCTTGTCAGTGTTGATAATATCCCTGCCCTTAAATCAGCATCGCTTGTTCATCTTTGCACTACCCCTTTTTTGGTTTCCTGTAAAATTGTAAATCCTGTAGGCATACAGTTGTCAAATAAGTCTTAAGTCACCCTCGTGATTATTCTTACATTGCTAGTGGAGATGTGGGAAAGCTACTGGTTGCTAGGAGCTTACGACTTGCAGAAGCTTTGGAACCTGAAGTTTCCCTAGTTATAATGAACCGATCTTGGCTTGCAAGCATTCAAGGTCATCTTAAGTTTCAGACTTTAGCACTGAAAGCTCAAGAAGTCAAGCCAGAAAGAGCTCGGTGTGGAGAACTGAAAACATGGAGTTTCAAAAATAATTTTTGTTATCTTCGCTTTTCCTTGTGTTGCACGCATATGGAAATGAATTTTTATTCCTCCAATATCCTCTATCAAGTATTATTCCTTTAATTAAATTTTGCTATGTGCAAAAAGAGCCAAATAAACAGAGTACATTACAATGCCGTAGCTGCAGTATTTTTGGCTGAGCATATAGCATTGCAAGATAATTGAGGAATTGTGGGTGACAACACCTATGAAACTATGGGTGACAACTGTTGTGAAAACTATCTCACCATTAAGCATATAGTTAGGCACATGATCTTGTGTTCCGGGCAAGGTTACGAGAATCTTTTAACTCAAAAACCATGACTTTTCACCAACTCTTTTTTCTTTTTCCCAATTGAGCAGGCACCTCAATTGATCGAAGAATCGGTTCATAAAATTTTCACAATTTAAATATTCAAAATGAAGTAGAGGTTCATTTCTTTTTGTACGTATGGCGTCTCTGGAGACTAGAATGGTAAGTATTATGGGCTTTAGATAAAGAAAAGATTCGAACGGAAAGAGGTAAGGACATGCAACAGTAATGGAGTCTCTATTTGTTTTTGGGTTCATATTGGTGCTAGCTTGCTTGAACTAGTTATTGAAGTGAAAGTCCTTAATGGAGAATTTCCCTCTGCATGTAATTAATGTCGAGTTTATTACCTGCTTGCGGCTAGAGTATCTGTAACTGGATTGCTTTGGGGGTTTCATTAGAGGTGGAAAAACTTTTGGAGACGATCAAACCATTAGCAGAAGTGACTTTTTAGCATCAAGGACATCCAATTGAGATTTTGTTGCACACAAACTCCTCATACAATTTACAATATCTAAAATCTCTCTTTAACTTCATTATAGCTTACCTTGATTTATCACAATAGAAAAACATAATCCAAGGAAGTGTACGTTTATCACAATTGTAGCAATTGACTATCGAACATAAAGAAATAGTTCATATTGTTTAAGCACTAACATTCCTTTTGAAGACTGTCTTCAATATATTACACAATACGGGTGTCTTACAATGTCTAATTCCTATGACCTTTTATTTTGCTATCTTCTTGCTATGTAGTTCTAGGACTCTAATCAGCTTACCATCTTCAGAAATGTTCATAAATATCATCTATTCGACAGCACAGCAGGGATCTACTGGAGAGGAATTTCCCAATTGTCTCTGATATCAGAACAAAGCTTTTTATTGACAAAGAACAAGTGCTCTTCATTGCAGGTCCTCTCCTGTTCCCGGATTCGGAAAGGTTGGATGCTAAGGTAGTCTGTATCATGTAAGTTTACAAAACCACTACACAATATCGCCCCCTAATCTTGCAATCCTGTTGTCAATTTTTTCAGTTCTGTTTCATCTTTGAACTTTCTTTTTTTTTCTGTAGCAGCTTTACAAAAGGCTTTATTGTGGCAATTCACAAATATGATCAGCCATTTATACAATATCCTAATCTATTTAGTGCCGGATCAGCTAAGCTGATTAGATATAATATGGTTGAATATTGGTAGTATGGAGGTAGTTCAACTTAGAAGTTAGAACTTGCAACGCAGACTCCATGATGACATTCAATTATTTGGTAGATATTGCTTACTGATGCTCCATCATTGAGCATGCTTTAGAAAGGACTGGGTTGTTGTGGATTACACTGCACTTGAATAGGTATTTGTCTGAATAATGAAAATGCTGTAATTTGTAGTAGAATATATATATATATATATATATATATATCTATTATTATATATATATATATATATATGGTTTATGTTCAGCATTAACAACTTATTGCATTTGAAATGCATGCCTTTTTAATTTTTCACCAGTGCAAGTCTGCTGTTCTCTTAACGTAATACTTAGCTAAGAGGTACCACAAGAATAGGTTAGCCTATTGGTTGTAGCCTGAAAGTGAGTACTGATTTAGCAAAAGTCATAATAAACCAAGAACTTCGATAGCAACTTGTTATATACACGCATCGCCTATGCATCATTGCTCTTCCTTTTGAGATGAAGTGTACAGTTCTATAGTATAATTAAATGCTTCATTTAATCACATGGTAAAATATGGATGCAGTTCGGCGTACGGTGATGATAGTCATCATATATTAAAATAGTTTTGTGCCAGTTCATACGGCCTCTACATGACGGCACATTTCTATTTTGACAGTTATTAGCATAGCAGAAATCAGTACAACATAAGTTGAAAATTAATTATATATAATTTATAAATTAAGTATAAACTTTTTAGTTTTACTTTTGAAAAAGCAACTAATAATTGTATATCAGCACGCTCAGAATGGTACCATCGGAATATGATATTCGGCACATATAATTCGAATTTATTGTAAAACTCGGCTCGGTACTGAAACCCGTAGTTAAGATTGTTTGTTATGAAACCTCCTTTGTCCTGCACAGCAACATGTATGCTTGAGCTTATTTTGTGACTTGATGATTGTATTTTGCAGATACATTTCCCATGTGAGGAGGAAAAGAGCCGGATATGCGCACGGCCGACGTCACGATGGAGCGACATGCGTGCGCGCTCCATACAGCTGGTTCCGTCTTCCTTATCTCTTACCAAAGTTCACTGACATAACCTGATTATCTTATTATTTTGTTGCGTCATCTTATTTGATAGTACTGGTGTCTGAGAGCGTGAGTCATAGCACTGTCCCTCGTCCTTTTTCACAAAAATCATAGGGAATCTTTTCCTGGTTTTGGGTAAAGTTCACCACAATTCCTTTACAAATTAATTATATTACATTTTCTTGCTTTAAAATATGGGGCTTTACCGTATCAGTCTTCCATTTTTTAAATTTGTACAAATTAGCCCTCAAAAATGTATTTTCGAGGGCTGATTTATTTTTTTTTTTACAAATCAGCATCTCGAAAACGTATTTTTGGAGGCTGATTTACGCACCCTCGAAAATAGGGGGGCTGATACGTAATTATCCCATCCTATATATTTACATTTGAGATAAATTATTATCGTAGATTTTATTAAATTTTATTTTTTAATATTTAAAAATATTTTTAATTAGATATTTAGGTTTCACTAACTCATTGAAATTTTAGAATTTTTTTTTTTAAATTGAATAACAAAATAATAAATCACATTAATATTTATTTTTTAATTTAACTTTTTTTTAAAAAATAGTTATATATTAGTAAAGGTATTTGATATAAATTTTGAGAGAATCACTGATTTATAAAGAACTTGATATAAAAGATTAATTTGTATAAATTTTTAAAAATAATGGTTGATATAGTATTTACCCAACTGTAAAATATGTTGGATTTTCTTTTTTTTAAAGGTGATTTGGAGTTTTGGATACAGAATAATTGGGGCTGATTCTCCGTACTGCCAGCTAGTGATGGGGAAACGACGTCTGCAATCCACGTTTTGGCTCGGTACGCGTGCGGCCAGCCTGGCCAAAGGCCTAGCTGGCCGTGCAAAACAAGCCACCTAAAACCTACTTTGGCCTTTCTTCTCACCCAACTAAAGCGACTCATCTCTCACTTGTTTGGAATCAAGAGGTCGGGGTGGCGCTATCTCTTATCCTTGAACGAAGACAAGCATATAGACTTGAGCATGCCATTCTAATTCTTTATCTTTTTAAGTGGACAAAACAGCATTCTAATTGGAAATCAATATAAAAAAATACAGTATTATGAATCTAGGTCCCGCGTTCACTGCCAAGAATTTACTCGAACCACTTTGTATGTTCTCAAGCAACATGTTGTGATTTCAGAGGATCCTACAGTCGTTGTGGCGCTCTTTCTGTGGCTAAGAAAGCAACATCTCATCGAATCTTATGTTCTTTCCTCCTCTGCTATGGTTTGCTTGCTGCAGTACTTAACAGTGCGCGATTGCTATCATCCCATCTTTGTAGTTTTGACGTTTGCTGGTGGTTTGCACAGGGCACGGGTCTCACTCTAAACCAAACTGATCGATCAAGGTCTCGCATCTTCAAAGGCAACTCATTCATGACTGTTCCATTTTCAACACAAAACAAAAGAAACCATTACTTTGGTGTTTCTTGTGGCTTCGTGTTTAACGTAAGCCAACATCGTTAGCTGCTAATGTCTGGAATATTTTCAAGGACGTGGTTTTTGCCTAATCATATATAACATATGTGTAGCGACAACTAGGAGAAGATGGACATGATTGTTTTCTAAGAAGAAGTTGATTCTTAGGTCAATTCTGGATCACGGATTTGAATTCATCCCACTCCAAATAGTTTACTCAATTATATGCACTAATGAAAGCCAGAAGCTTCCTAAACTCTTTCTCCATCCACATCCATTTCTGACCTCCTCTATTAAACAAAACCCTCCCTAAACCTTTTCTATATCAACTCCGTCAACTCTTACTCAAATTCTTCACAAGCACATTCTACCAAGAGAATGACGCTCCCTTTTCAAACTCTGCTTCTTTTTGCTCTCTGTTTTCACCTCCCATCTTCGCAATCCCACACTCTTCTTCCTCTCTCCCACACACTCTCCACTACCACCACCAGCAACAACAATGGCGGCGAAAGCAAGCTCCTCAATCTTCTCAGGACCACCACTCTCCGCTCCTCCGCTCGCTTCCGCTCCCACCGCCGCCACCACAGCCGTCGGCAGGTGTCTCTCCCTCTCTCCCAAGGCAGCGACTACACTCTGTCTCTCTCCCTCGGCCCTTCCACCACCGTCGACCTTTACATGGACACCGGCAGCGATCTTGTCTGGTTCCCCTGCGCTCCTTTCGAGTGCATTCTCTGCGACGGCAAGCCTAAGCCTTCTTCTCCTCCGCGGCTGCCGCCAACCAAGTCTTCACTAGTCTCCTGCGCGCATCCATCTTGCTCAGCTGCCCACTCCTCCCTTCCTTCCTCCGACCTCTGCGCCATCGCCGGTTGCTCCTTGGACGATCTAGAAACCGATTCTTGTCCTCCCACCGCCACCTGTCCATCACTCTACTACGCCTATGGCGACGGCAGCTTAGTCGCGAAGCTTCGCCACGGTCATCTCCTTTTCCCAACTAATTCGCATCTTAGGCTGAAGAACTTCACGTTCGGCTGCGCACACGCTGCCCTCGCCGAGCCCATCGGCGTCGCCGGTTTCGGGCGGGGGCAACTCTCCTTACCCGTCCAGCTCTCCACTAGTCGTTTCTCTTATTGTCTCGTCTCGCACTCTTTCCAATCGCAACGTTTATCACACCCTAGCCCCCTCATACTCGGCCGCTCCGCCGGCGAGTCACTCGACTCACCCGAGCCTGTTATGTACACTCCTATGCTGCATAACCCGAAACATCCATATTTCTATCTTGTATCACTGGGGGCTATATCTGTAGGAACTGTAACGATTCCAGCAGAGGCTAATATGAAGGCTGTTGACGGTGACGGTAACGGTGGCGTGGTGGTCGACTCCGGTACGACTTACACGATGCTTCCGGAGAGCATGCATGCAAAGGTGATTGAGTCGTTCGACGTCGAGATGACGGCTGCTAGGTACAAGCGCGCCGACGAGGTAGAGTCGGAGACGGGCCTCAGCCCTTGCTACTATTATAGCAGCAAGAATAACAGCAGAGGGACAGTTCCGTCGATGAAGTTGCACTTCGCTGGCGGCGCGACGGTGTCACTGCCGAGGAGGAACTACTTCTTGGGATTCCAGAGAGGAGGTAGAGGAGTTGGTTGCTTGATGCTGATGAGCTCTGACGCCGGCGGTGGCAACGGAGACGACGAGAAAGATTCCGGCGGTCCGGCGGCGACGTTGGGGAACTTCCAGCAGCAGGGGATGGAGGTGGTTTACGATCTCGAGGGTCGGCGCGTGGGCTTCGCTCACCGCCGCTGCGCCGCACTCTGGGACTCACTCGCGCGCAACGGTTGACTGTTCCTGCACGTGTGCCCGTGTTTTGACTCGGTGTCGGCTCGCGTCCGTTTGGTCTGCACGTTTGGAAGTGTAAAAAGCTGTAAATTATTATGAAGTTAAACACGTGAATATTATCCAACAAAATAAAATGACTTTTTAAAATTACCAGGAGAAATGTAACATGTAAACGTTTTTTTAAAGTTAATTTCGAAAATATCTGTGCATAGTATCTCTTAATTTCTTAAAAACAAATTTTCAAAAAAAAAAGACATTTTGTGATATTATTTCTTAATTTTGGTTCTTAATATTGTCTGTCTCTATTGATATCTCATTAATTTCAAAGTTAATGGTGCAGTGTTGAATGCAGAGGTTGTCCTGTCGCCTGGGTGGGGGATTATTGCATCTGATTGGTGGAGCTGGTGTACTCCGTCCCTTGAATCGAACGACAAAATTTGATTGGTGTATGAGCCCTCCCTCCCTAATTATAATTAATAATTGACATAATTAAAGCTTGCAAATTTCCCTTCAATTTAGTTGCGGGTCCTTTTCTTCTTTTAATTTATTGTTGTATCCTGTAAACAGAATTGTTTTAGTCTGATGCTTTATATATGAACTTGTACCAACATGGTAATTATATAAACGAATATAGGCCGCATTAACTATGCGTGTATAATATGTAGGGGCAAAAAACGAGCATAGAACACGAATACGGAATAACACAATAAAAATATGGTAATTTTTGAAAAAAATAAAACATTAATATAATTCAAACACAATAATAAAAAAATATAATAATTAAAAATAAATAAAAATATATATATTAAATATTTGAATATCTTAAAATATAATAACACTTAATAATAAAATTAATATATAATATAATATTTTATATTTTTAATATAAGATTAAATTTAAAATAGTAAAAATTTAATTATATAAATAAAAATAAAGAATAATGTAATAATTTAAATATATTATTATATTATACTAGTTATTATTATTTACTATTAGTAAAATATGGTATTTTACTTTTCTACAAAATTTAGAATTTTTTAACAAAACATAAATCTAGATATATGTATCGGGCATCGGTCTAACGAGTCCGAACTTTTTTTTTATTTTAAAATTTTTGATCCTTATCTGGCGTGGCCGATACTTGTCTGGCCATGTCTGTGATATTTTCGTATCGGACACTGTATAGATATTATATGGGATCAAATTTTAATGTATCTGTGTTTTCTTGGAAACGAGCTGAGCTCGAACTTGTTGAAGAAATCAAGTTTGTGTCGTGCGGAGTTCGAATGCAAATTCAATTTCAGTTAAGTAAACTAGTAGAGTCTGAATATCTTGCTGTTCTTATTGGGGTCAACTCACAAGCCGAAATAAACTTTTATACTTTACTGTAAGATTATTTTCGTAAGTTCGAACTTTAGCTCGACTCCAGCTTGGCGTACGCCAACCTCGAGCCGATACAATAAGCCGGGCTCGAGTATGATTTTTTTTAATCGAGCCGGGTTCCAGCATACTAATTGAAACTTGTCGAAGTCGAGCGAAAAATTGTTCCGAGTTTGAACTAAGTGATGCTTGGCTCCAACTTAGGCTTGTTTTCAATCCGATATGCTCGATAAAAAGGTCGCTGATCATTTATACAAAGGAAAAAAAAAACGATCAATTATGATGCCGGTAAAAGTTTGCAGATTCCCGGTATATAATAAGGATCTCAGCAACATTCGTTTCTACCGAATTTTAATTTTTTTTTTAAATTTATTATAAATTTTTTTTGTTCCTAACAGATCAAAATGTACGCAATCATTATAACAGACAATTACATGGATAATATTAAATAATCACGAATAGAGGGTCTTATACCATTAATTTTGATATGCTCGAAAATTCTTATTATGCTTTAGTAATAGACATGAAAGACATAATTTTCTATATATTTTCGATAGCTTTGCGTGATTCTCAACCTGCCATCTTCAATTTTCACGAAGTAAAAGGTCCACCATCATTTCTAAACTTGCTGGACTTTTTAGTTGAAACTTGAACTTCAAGCATTTCATGATTACTTTGCAGCAATAAATCCTAAATCATTTGCCAATATAATTATTGATGATGCCTATTTTCTTGGAATTTTGGAAAGAGATAAAAAAATTCCTCTAAACTACGTCATTATATCTAGCGCCCACATTTGACATATAATTATTATAATGTTAGAACAATATCAACTAAAATTTAAAATATGATGCTCACTAGACTGATCAACTATTAAAATTAAAAAACCATTTTAAAATTTTAAATATTCGTACAATTTTGCTTATATATTTATTACTTTAATTCAAAATTTTGAGTAATTTCTAAATTTGAAAAAATTAGTCTATCCGGTTAGCATCACACGTCAAAATTTAAATGACGTTGTCATGATTTATAGGATGCTGTCACGTCCGGGGTGGGCATGTCGGCGATGGGCATTAGATATAAATTTTCCCAAAAACTAGATTAGCAGAAAAAATATATTTAACTACTTTTCTTAGTTCTCTAGGAATGGAAATACATATTGATAGATTGTCTGTCAACATCCACTACTATATTTGCCGAAAGAAGTCTGGACAATCATTTGGCGAAATGATTATGTGGTCCACGCAATACTAAAATAAGTTAATGAATTTGATAAACTGAACATCATAATTAGTATTACTTTCTTTAAATTTTATTTTGAGCTGTAACTTTTTTTTTTCAGATAATTCGGTTTATTTTTACAATTTTAAAAACATTTGAACTATAGAATTTTAAAAGAAATTGTTTAACGAAGGATTTTTATACTTGATAATTTTCAAGAAAAAAAAAAGACAACTGAACTACCCCTTAATATGATGATGAATATCGACATAAACCATATCTCTATGGAGTGCTGATTCTATACGCTCGTGATTATGTGAAAAAAAATTTGGTGATTAGTTTTTAAAAAAAAATTTAAATATGAAAATTGTAGATTTTGAAGAGATTTATAATTTTAATGCTAAACAATTTTTTAAAAATATTTTTAATTACATATTTTGGGGCTTAAAAATTAAACGAATTTAAAGCGGCTTTTAAAAATATTTTAAAATCCGTTTCAAATCGTTAATTTTTAAGGCCCTAAAATATATAATTAGAAATATTTGTTGGAAAAAATATTTAACATGAACGTTGTATATCTCATCAAAATATATAATTTTTATTTTATTTTTTTTTAAATAAATAATTACAATTTTTTTGTGTGCATATAGTAGTCCTATAGACATGAGCGTATGGGATCAGTTTCGATCTCTACATCGCTAAACCTAGCAACTTAAAGCAAACGATGTGGACTGGACTTCATGTTTTGTCATATAATGTAATGTATCTACGTTTAGCAGTCTTTAACACATTTCCCGAATAAGATAAACAACAATCGTATATAATCATTGTTTAACAAACCAGCCATACCATTTGACCAACATCCTGGAAAAAATTATGGATAAACCTTTCGACTTATAAAAGTTAATATCTTAGCTCATCTATATTCAAATCCCAATCACTAACTACTCATTTTGATTTTTTTTTTAATTTTAAACTGTAATAACTATTACAAGTTAATAATACACTTTTACTTTATTTTTTATTCTTTTTCTCTATCGGAATCTTTCCATCGCTATACCTCTAATTCGTTGTTTTCATCTCATGTATATATATATATATATATATATATATATATATACAGGCAATTACCAGATATAATATAATACAGGCACAGAGATGACAGTTAAAAATTGTCCGAGGGCGTGCCGGAGTGCCGGGGAGTGGTTACCGGGCATGACCATGAATCATGTGGGCTTTGCCTGTGTAGGTTCATTGTTGCCGCTCACGTTTTATTCTTCATTTATTTTTATTTAACATATAATTGATGCTGTCTAGATAAATAGCAATATCTCTTCTGATGTTGGGGCATGGGAGTGAAAATGAGTCAAGCACCGTTTAGCTAGTTTAAGCTCAGGTTAATTGTTTTAACTCGAATTCGATAAGTTTCAGTGGATGAGTTCGAATTCGACAATATTCAAATAGTCTAATGTTAGAGTTCGGTTCGATTGTATCAACTGAGCTGAGCGCGAACTCAAACTCGTTGAATTAATTTTGCTATAAAAGATATTCAAATGAAATACGAAAGTTTGTTCAGACTCACGAGTTCAATGTTACTAATAACACGAGTTCGGCAAGACACGAATTTGAGTCTCGTTTTTAGTCCTAGTTGGGGGGGAGAGGGAGCTTCGGATAATCGGAGCTACGGAGTTGCGCAAAACTATTTTAATTTTACAACTAAGGGGAAGAAACACAATTATAACCTCTCATTACTAACCATTTGCTCTAGTGTGCTTCAACATTATATACGTGAAAGCACAAAAAACATCTATAAAGGAGACCAAAACCAGCACATTTTTAATTTTTAATTTTTCGTATTAGCATTATATATATGATTTCTAACTTTCTCATTATGGATGAGAGGAATTTCCCAAAAAAAAATAATAATAATATTAAAAAATCTTATGCAGGCCAGTTTCTGTACCATCCAGCCCAAGCCGAGACCAACCCACTAATCCCCAGTGTAACAGCATGATTACAGAAGGGATTAGGCTCTACATCCGCCACTGCTATTATCAAATCAGCTACGTTAGCAGCGATCGCCATCAACCTCATTATCCTATCCCCCTTAATCCTCTTAACCTTACCTAGCTTATCCTCTCCTTTATTATCACTCTTATCCTCCCCCACCATCATCAACTTCTGCTGCTCCTGTATCCCTTTTCTTATGATTATCAAATCCGCTATTATGAAGAACACGTACCCAACACCTTCCCCGAACGCCGAGACGAAACTCATCCTCCTCGCGAGGTTCTGATCGATCACTCCAATTCTCGCGAGCCATAGGAAGTGGTCGAAGAAGAAGTAGACCATCTCACCGGCGTTGGCGAAGACGGCGAGGCAGCGGAAGAGCGGGGTGGGGCCGCCGGCGGTGCGGCGGAGTAGGTTGAATCCGGTGAGGAAGCGGCCGGAGCGGAAGGCTTTACGGCTGAGGCCGGCTGCGACTTCCCACTGCTTGAATCTTTGGCCTACTTTAGGGTTTGAGGGGTCGTAGTGCCAGTTGACGAGCTTTGAGACGTACTGGAATGTCTTGACGAGCTTGTCGATGCCATCGCGCTTCGCCAGGAAGACGACGAGCTTGTCCACGGTGTCGCCGCCGCTGCTCATGCTGCTTGACTGGAGGAGGAGTGGTTGAGCTACGGCGGAGGAGGAATTGTGAAATGTTATTAATATTAATATTATACCTGCAAATTAGTGGAAGTGAGAAGAGGGGGTCGAGGTTTGTGGATAAATAAATTGCGGTGTTGATCGGTTCTCTGCTTGTATTGTATTGTAACGTGAGAGGAGTATGTGATGAGATTGATGAAGATTGTGGTCAGTGAGAATTGAGCTGTTTGTGCACGTCCACGCGCCATTTGGATTTTATTCATAGCTAGATAAATAATTTTAAAAATATCAATTTACATTTTCTATTTTCTTAATCATACATTTTTAATCTACATACAAGTTATTTATTTTACTTCTCAATTTCTCTTCTAAATAATCTGATCAGTATCGTTGAATGTAGTTCACGGCTTTGTTTGATCATTCCATAAGGGGCTGTTTACTTTGGAGAAAGTGGAGCAAGTGAGGCAAGTGAGTGGGAGGAAAGTGAAAGGAAAGTGGAAGAATGGAAAGTGGGAGAAAAGTGGGAGAAAAAAGTAAACGTTTGATTTTTATTGTTTACTTGGGATTGGAAATGAGAAGAAAGTGTGAATAAATAATTTAAATATATATAAATAATATTTTATATTACTAATATATTAATGCATATATTTATTTATTATTAAATATATAATTAAAATATAAATATATTATTATAAATTAAATAAATTAGAATAATACTAATATTTTTAAATATTATTGTATAATATTATTATATTAATGTAATATATAAATAAAGTATTAATATAATAAATATATAATTATATTATTAATAATATTAAAAGGGTCATTAAAAATATATATAATATTATATATTAATAATTAATTTATTTTATTGCGATTATTATTATTTTATTAGTAATATAATATTATTTATAAAATATATATTAAGATATTGGTAAATAATAGTAATTAATATTAACATAAAATATCATTAACCTAGTTGCTAATAATATGGTAAATAGTATATTAATAAAATATGTTAATAAATAACAAAAGATATAAATATTGAATAATAAGTATACATATTAAATCGAATAATTACTTAATTTTATTGCGATTATTATTATTAGTAGTAATATATTAATAATATACCATATATTAATTAAATTATTGTTACATATATAATAGTTACTAAAGTATTAATAATATACATTTTTAAAGACTAATAATTTAAATAGTATATTTTTATTATTAATAAATTTATCTTATTAATATAATTATTATTATTAGTAACATTTTATAATATCTTAATATATTTAATTTTTATTATTTTAATATATATATATACTTTCTCCACTTCTCTCCAAATTGAAGAGAAGTGGGAAGGTAACAATCCTATATAAAAGAATAGTAAATGAAAGTGAAGAAAGTCACTTGTCCACTTTCTTTTTAAGTAAACAAGAGAAGTGAAGAAAGTGAGGAAAGTGACTTATCTACTTTCTCCACTTTCCTCACTTTCCTCCAATGTAAACAGGCCCTAAGGTTCAAATTTGCTTCTACCTGATTCATGGTTGTGTAGGACTGATAACGAAACTTTCACCTTATAAAATTTATTTTTATTTGAATTTTGCGAACAATATCTATAAAAATACATAAAATTTGTTTTATTTATAACCAGGAAAAATAATATGGATTTTTATACATATTTAGACTTAAATAGGACTTCTATTTTGGTAATTTAATACTATTCCTAAATATTTCTGTTAAAGGTGATTATACAAAAATAAATTAATTAAATTTTTTTTATATGATAACCTTAAAAATTACGGTCTTCAAATTTGTGTAAAAACTAAAAATTTGAAGAGGTGAGAACATAACGAACCGATTGTGACTAACATAGTGTAACCATCTAATCATGTCACTAAATTTTCTTACAGTGATTGAATGATAGCCCAAGAATTACTTTTTTTAAGGCTCCAGTTCTCACTCACACAAGAACGAGCTCTATTTTTTATAAAATCCTCACCTGATTTTTCTATAATAATTCGATCATATATAAATTATGGCACGTAAATATATTTACCAGTAATATAATATTTATAAATACATAATTGAACGGTATAAAAAATTTGAACTTAAATGGTATGACTTCATGAGGTTGTCTCTACCATTCACAAATGCCCAAGGAATACTGGCAATAGTTTCTTAAGTGAGACCCGAATCAGAAGTAGATGCCAACTGAATCTTGATTTAGTACCGACGAAGAACTATTGAAATGGTGAACACTTGACGAGAGTGTCATATTGGAATATAACATCTTCAATGGCTATATTGTTATGTAAATATTCGGTTAATAAAGCCTTGGCTAGGGCAAGGCAGAAATCTTTAGCCGACAACAAGAGGGCATACCGAGTAAAAAATGGATATATTTATATCAAATAATTTTTCGGCTCATGTTATAACACCACACAGTGCCAATGACCTTTTAGCCCACATGTTACCGTCCATGATAAGTTATTTGCCAAAAATATATTGGAACGTGTAGGATGGACGATGATACTTTTACTTTATAAAATAAAGATCGCAATTCTATAATGCTCATATGTAAGGTTGTGAAAATTTTATTATTTTATATTTCGTGAATGATAACATATACATTTAGACATATCGAAATTGAAATGCCGGAATTTGTTAGCTGAAAAAAGATAAATAGTACTATCCGTTAATATATATGTTATGACAGTTATACAAATTAGACAGTTATGAGCAGAATTTTTTATGATTATCTAAAAAAAAAACATTTTAAGAATGAAAGTGCAAGGATATTATGAGCTGCGATGCCATTTCATACCTTATACTTTTATAATTCATAGAACACATTTATTTTTATTTTTCAGTTCAGGATTGAAATTCAATAGGTCTGCTTTCTCTTTTGGACAGTTCATGTAGTTGTATTTTTTATGTTTATAGTCTTTACACAGATGTTGTCCATTTGTTTTGGATTTTTTTATATAGTTACTACAATAAAAAAAACCCAGAAAATACGAAAAGAAAAAGAAAAATGTGAGAAACAAAAGAATCGTGAAAACCGAGCACACGTGTTAGCACTGCGTGCACTTGAACTCGGACAAGGGAGTAAAACCCAGACCGCCGTATCATACCCAGCCGCGATCATATGCATCCCTGTTCAGAGTCAAATCCAGACCGCCGGATCATACTCAACCTTGATCATATTCTTCCTTGATTTTAGACCTCATGAATTTCGCCAAAGTTGGATGCTAATCACGCTCCAGTAAGATCTTTTCTTCCCTCTTCTGTTTCTATTTTTTTGTACTTTTATCTTCGGTCTCGAATTCTCCGGTTTTCAGCTTCAAATCGCGCTTCTGATCTATAGAGGAAGCACTCAGGAAGAAAGAGACATCTGTTCAGGTGATCGCACAAATCAAAATCGTAATTAATTAAACAATTTTAATTTTTTTCCTCTTTAATTTTCGTAAACTTTTCGCCTCTTTCTGCTTTTATTTTTATTTATTGGGGTTGCTTCAACTTCCTTCATTCCGTGTAGTTAATATCTAATAGCAAACAAATAGTATATATGATCTGATAACAAGCTTTAGACGATAAAATTATGAGATTCATGTTTATAGTATGTAATATGTTCTGGTGCTATAGAGGATCATATTTAATTCGGTCATATTATGTTACAAGAGACTAAGAGGACATAAGATGTTTTGCTTGAAGAACTGAACCTTTTACTTGCTTTTACAAAAAATAGATTATGTCTGAACCATCATATTGATCTTTTGATTCTAATATCACCTGCGATTCCAAAATGACTTTGAAGAACAACCAACTAAAATTCAGAGTCTTAGATAATTCAGTGCACATTTGCTCTGTCGGAGGAAATTAGTAACTAGCTAATCGCGGGTGTGAGAGGTATGATATTAGTAAGTGACTTGATACAGTGTACGTTTGTCTTTAGCTCGTACATGCGAAATTTAAACGTGTGACTTTTGACCAAGTAAAAAATTCAGAGCCCTAGAAAATTTCAGTATCGAGCACATTCTCTCCATGGTTGGAATCATTAAATGGTTAATTGGTGACGATGGAGGTACCATATTTACTAACATATCGCTTACTTGATATGGTGATTTCTCAATTGTGGGTCTAGATATAGTGAACTAATCGATCCACCAATTCTGTGTTGTAGTTTCGGTCTTCTAATTGCACTCTTATATATAAGGACATTTGAATACTCATCCAAGTGGTATGTCAAGACTTCATTGTAGTACATGCCTAGAAATTATAGTCAATTCAACTTTAAATTAGCATGTCATGACTTTGGTGTTGCACAATTATCCACTATGAGTAAATCGAAAGTCAAAAATGGCAAGTTGAAAGCAAGTATGAACATCTATCTGCAGAAGATCATTAGGATGCATTTGACCTAATGCATTTGTTAGTTGCTTTGTCTAATGGCTGAAAACATTTTTACACACTTGCAAGTTGGTTTTTAAAGAGTTTAGTATCAAACTGTGATATTCAAGAAATAGATCAGCAAGGTGCCGCTTTTAGTGATCTGTAACTTAAGTCTGTGTTCATATCACTATTACAGAGGAGCACTATATTGCCATATTTTTGTAAGTGATGCTGCAACGACTTGATTTGTATTGAATTTGTTCTAAGAAGCTTTTCTTAGAACGACGTGGATGTTTGCGTTGTTTTTCGTACACTTTTGCATATCCTTGTCCATATGTTAAATTTTTCCTATACATGTTGCTGCAGAAAAGATAGGAGCTGAGTGTGTGATATGTTCATGTTAAGTCTATCTCAAGCAATGATCTCAACTTTGTCTCTGCAAGTTACAAAAACAAACTTTATCTTAGACTGCCAACTCCATGGTTCCAGGTTATTGAAACCAATAAAGCCAGTTCAAAGGTCCACATGCCCTAGAGCCCGCCCCCAAAGGTGGTCTATCCTTTGCACCAAGCCATTCCCTTGGGAGGCGTCCACTCCCTATGCTTCTCTAGAAGGTGATAGCATCATCAAAGGGAGCAACATAATGGACCCCATTGATACAGAAGATGAACCCCAACTTCCATTTCTTGGTAGTGAACAAAATGTCATTGACATGAAGAGCCACCCACCTTCACAAAGATTTCCGCTCAAATGGCCTATGTGGATTTTAGCCCCCTCTGTATTGCTGGCCACTGGCGTGGTCCCCACCTTATGGTTACCTTTGACATCGGTTTTCCTCGGTCCGAACATAGCCGGTGTACTCTCCTTGATCGGCCTTGATTGTATCTTTAACATGGGTGCGACATTGTTTCTACTCATGGCTGATGCTTGTGCAAGATTTGGTCGGGACTCTTCTTCTCCAGAAACTCAAATTCCTCTCACTTACAAAGTTTGGAATCTGACAGCAAGTTTGATGGGATTAATTGCACCTTTGATCACATTTTTTCTCTCCCGGAAAGGTCCAATCCAGCCACAGCTGCCGTTCATCTCATTCGCGGCACTTCTGGGGCCTTACCTTCTGCTCTTATCCGTACAGATATTGACAGAAATATTGACGTGGTATTGGAGTTCACCTGTGTGGTTATTAACTCCTATAGTTTATGAGGCTTACAGGATTCTGCAGCTGATGAGGGGATTGAGGCTGATAGGGGATGTTGAAGCTCCTCTGTGGGCAGTTGACTGCATCAGAGGATTGGTGTCATGGTGGGTGCTGATTCTTGGTGTTCAGCTGATGCGCATTGCATGGTTTGTAGGCCTTTCAGAAAGGGATTCGAAGCAAACGCAATCTCAAGCTGGTTGAATTAGTTCATTGTTATATTTGTTCTATATACTACAAAAATATGTTGAATGTGACGGGAGGTGCAAATCTAGAAGTGGCGTATCATCATCTATAATTGAAAAAGAATTTTGATTCAAAGAATGTCAAGATTATATCATGAATTAAGTAAGATGCATCATTTTAATTGCCCTAGCCAGTACTCTTGACCGTTCCACCTGCTTAGCCATAAACTTGATTCACAGATGTTTCTGTCGGCATACCGTCTACTTTTAAAAATGCTGATCTGGCTAAATTTATGTTAAACTGGCAACATCGCTGCTGAGCACAGGTATTGCTATATAATAATTATTTTAACAAATGTATATATATATATATATATATATGTTTTCTACTTTTGTTTTATTTTTTTTCTTGGCAAGACCTAACTTGTTTGGCAAACACTCCATGATCAAATAAATATATCAAGCAAAGATTTGAGTCTGCAATGCTCTTAAGCGGTGATGTTTAGAACATATAATAATATGAACTGTGAAGTAATCCTCCAGAAGCCTTGTAGTTGTTGATGATGATGAATCCAGAGACTCAAATAAGTTGGGCATCTTAAAGGCTATATGTTATTCAGCTCAAATTAAGCTCAAGCCAATCTCAAATCCATTTCGAACTAACTTTTTTTTTTTTTTTTCAAAACAAGACAAATGAACGGACAATTAATCGACTAATTTCCATCCCTTATTTCATGATCCGAAAATACCAATGTGCAGCAGATTAAGTTGGGCCGCTTAAAGGCTAAGCCTGTTGATAACAAAGAAGATTTGTCATTGTGTTTACTAAGAGTTTAGAGATAGAAAGTCTATAGAGTTCAAGTGAAGGCCTTCTGCTCACCGAGCACGATTATCTCGACTGGATAAGGGCACTCATGAAGGATTATCATCCGAATTCGAGGCTATGATGGATGAAATCTATTACATATTTTCTGTACTTCGTGGCAAGAGTTTCTGTTTATTACACTTGGATTCTAAAATATCAGTCGGGACGAAACGTAAAATTTTTTTTATGAGTTTAGATCCTACGGAAATGTGCTCTTATATTACAAGTTCACCGTGATAATCTCAAAACAAAAGTATCCTTATGCTCAAACTCACTATAAAAACTCGAAGAGTTCAGAGCTCTAGGTCGATCCACCGCCGTCTTCTTTCTCATATACGATGGATCGCAGAAGAATGTTCTGGAGCAACAATAGAGGTTTTATGTGGATAAAATTTTGCGTCATGATGGAGTACAATTCAAAAAGTAAGGACAACCAACATAAAAAAAAAGGTTTTATGTGTTATTTACATTTGGAATAATATATATTATATAAAAATTTTACTTTCATTTTATTGTCACATAGAATGGATAATTAACTAGTTTAGGTCAAAGTAGGACTTTAATAATTTAATAATCTAAGTCCAAAGTCATCCATAGTTTTGGCAATTAGAGATGTAAGAAGTTTGGACAGGCTCGGCCCACACTTCTGCCATGGGCCGCGAGTCTGCACGATTGTTTGCTGTACGGACCAAGCCGTCTCCGCCAATGCAGGGCCGAGCATTTGCTCGGCTCGGTTTTATGGCCCGCCGAGCCAGCGCCCGTGGGGGCCAATCGGCTCACACGAGCACTTTTTATTAGAAAAAGAAATAAAAAAAACCAAAAAAAAAAAAAAAAAAACACGTCGCGGCAGCGCTGCCTCTGTCTGCACCTGGAAGCATGCTTTAAAAAATACCGATCGTGGAGACTGGGCCGGCTCGGCCCACATGGAACCTATTGGCTGGTTTCTGCCGGCTGACCCGCAAGGCTCATATATGTGGGCCGACCGTAGTTCGTACGGCCAGCGGGCTGCGGCTCGGCCAAAATTTTTTGCATCCCTATTGGCAATAAAATCTTGGTGTCTGAGCCACCATCCAATAAATATATTCTATTCTCTATTTATTCTGATTTTTGACAAATAACCATCGCTTCACATAATTTGTTTTTAATTATTGTTAAGAAATTTATAATACGAGCATATATTCAGATAGAAATTTCCAAAACTCGTGAAAAAATCGCCATGTCACTTTCGACCTCGCTCTAAGATTCGAGTACATCTTTTATTAATAGAAGCTCCTGCCACGAAATATATAAATTTTTTTTAAAAAAATTCTATAGAAAATTTTAACTAACATTTGGTGATACTTTTTAATACGCCCAATCGGTTGAGCTAATCCCTTAACATTAATCAACCTCGCTTCGAGTGTCAATTCGTGTTGCAAAATAGTTGGTCCCTCTCATGTTTCCTATTCTGGACATTCTGTTGTTCGGTGCGACTTCACGTCAGCAGAATCCAGCGTGGCCGCAGCGCACGCGCAACTAACGTTTGCCGCCGCTTAGGAATATACTGTGGGCACGCAAAGTATTATGCTCGGAATATTCCATAGCATATTATTATTATTATTATTTTTGGAGAATTATTTATCGCTTGATGCGGTTTGCGTTTGGTTATGTCGTACTACGAATACGCCCACGGTAAACCAACTTATTCACATCATTGCCATTCTTCTATTGGTCTAGTTTACTCGGCCGTCAAGTTTCCCGCCGTCAACTCCCCCGCCGATGCTGCGGCTATATCTTCTCTATAGCTCCTGCCACGTTGCCACCAGGTACGTAAAATATGCTTGCTATTCTGTACGTACGTGTTTTATGAAACATATATACGCAGTCTCTTCTAGAAATCACGACGATGGACACGGGCAAAACCGTGGGATAGTCTGCGATTTCTATATTATCTTCGTCTTGCACACGCCACTGTTCTTACTTATAAATTACCCACTTCTGTGTAGAAAATGGTTATATATACATATTTATAAAAACAAAGGTAATTTGTGCCACGTGCTGAACACAAGTGAGATCCGAATTAAATTTCCTTTGTTGGGTTTCTGGTTTGATCTACGGACCGTGAAAGTTGTACAAGTTTGAAGTGTTGTATTTTTTGACTAACTTCGTAAATAATAGTGGAGCTTTTCTAAGATTGATCGGAGTCTACATCATAGTTCTAGTTTGTGCTGCTTTAATCTGTAGCAATACAAATGAGCTGCGACGAATCCTCCAATAATAATATGTAATGTTATCAGCGGCGGATCCAGAAATTACGTTAAGTGTGGTCAGAAAAATTAAACAATATTTTATGAATACAATAATAATATTACTAAACATTTAAATATCATATCAATTTCAGAAAATTCGTAGCTACAATATAAAATAGTTCAAAATATCTACGAACGTTTAAGAACACCCGAAAATTTAAATCCAAACTCTACATTTAATCATAATAAATATAAAAAAAAAGAAGTAAAAAATTATGGAAAAAAATTAAATTTCATTCAACAGCAAAATCAAACTTTTAGAATGTTCATAGATGTTCGTAATATTTGTATGTATTACGAGATATTCTGAAGTGTTTATAAATGTTTTGGAATGTTTGTAAGTGTTCTTGAATATTTTGAGGTGTTCGTAAATGTTCTAGATAATTTTGAAATATTCTGAAATGTTCGTGAATGTTTTGAGATATTTATAAATGTTTGGAATGTTCTAAATAATTTCATCTACAAACTCTAAAAAATTTAATATTTTTATTTTTGAATAATAAAAAAATTACATATAATATACTAAAAGCACCACACACACACACACACACACATATATATAATCAAGTGGGGTCATTTGACCCCACTTGCTATGTGCTGGATCCGCCCTTGAATGTTATCAAACTTATGATGTGTTGGTGCATGTTTCTCTCCTAGGTAATTAATCGGCATGAGTTAGGCCGAGGCCGAAAATGTAAATGCAAATATAAGCACCTATTTTTTTTTTTTTTTTTTTTTCTCTTGCGAATGATGTGGAATTTAAGCTCCTTTTACAACCTCCAAAAGTTCCAAAATAAAAAGGAAAATCACGTTAAAGTTGACAGAAAATTATGTTGATCAAGTATTCAAATGTCAAATTGGAGCGTGAAAATTGGTTGAAAAGTTTTAGGTGCAGGTAAATGTTCTCTAAGTTCCTATCAAAAATGAAGGAAAAAACAATGAAAAAAAAGGCTAGTTAAGATAGCACTCAGCTAGATAGCGAAGATGCATACTGGCTTGATTGTACAGTTCTTTCCTCCCGGCAGTGTAGTTCAATTGCTGACACGGATTATTCATAAATTATTATTTACGAGTTTTAGTTCCATTTAATGTAATACTGAATAAAGTTTTTACAAATTTTTAAAATGTTTTGCTTGTACTTAACGATGAATTAGAAGCAATACCATAGTTCAATAATGTACAATTATATAATTGATATAATAAAATAATATGATATATGTTATATGAGAGATTTTATTTTATTATCTTAAAAGATAGTATTATTCTTTTATGAAATAAGGGGTGAGAATTATGTGAATAGATTTGACTGATATGGAAATATTAAGCTCGTTCCCAAAATCAAAATTCCTAAATGAATACTTAAGTCAAGTTTTTCCCATTTTTGTTTTATTTATTAAGAAAATGTTGAAAAATGTATGATTGTCCAAAATCAGGTCTGATGCGTAAATAGATATCCAGTCCAGGGCTAACACAGAAGGGGCATTTGGTAATTTCAAAGGTGGATTATGCGACCATGCGTATTGCCCGCGAGCTCCTTGTTCGTTCCAGAAGTTTTATAATATCCCAATTGCGAAATCCTCGTGTAGTTTTATAATATTTAGGGATTTAAATTTCGTTACTAACATCCAACACATTAAAATTTATATGTATATACATATTTTTAATAATTCAAAAATAAAATTTAATAGTATACTATTTAAAATATTTTTTCAAAAGATTATATAATTATATTTATTTAAAAAAAATAAAATATGTATATACAAATTTTTTCTGAATATATTTATAAAATTATTTTTAAATAAACTTTTAGTGAATTTATATGTAAGTAATGAAACTTATATATTGGATATGGTAAAATTTTCCCTCTAAATGGTGGTGGCGAGTCATGGCGTTCGCTTTATACGCAACAAAAACAACGTCTTCCTTAAGAAACCACCAAGCACATAAACCGAGACAAGAAAAAACAAACAAAAAAGAAGAGGAAATTCGCAGCGAAGCTCGTCGAGGAAACGCAAAGCCTGTGGCAAAATTTGTTTTAAAGTTTTGATAAAATTCTACCTCCGTGATCTTGTCCTTCACGGTAATGTCTTTTTTTTTTTTATGTTTCCTTCGTCTCTCTTTTAATGCACCTCTTCAAAATCTGATCTCGATGCTTTTTCTTCAGTACATTATTAATTCATGGTTCTTATTTTCATCTAGATTTTGTAGAAAGTAGCTTCAATTCTTCTGCTCAGAGAGCTTTCATTTTTTGATTTCGCATTAATTGGTAAAGCTTTAGGCATTTTTTTTTTTCCAATCTGGATTGCTGAATTTGCGAAAAATCGAATGCAATGGACCTGAAAAGTCCGTAAAGATCTGCGACTTTTAGGTTCACGATAAGATGAAAGCAATCGCGCGTATTAGTAACACTAGAAGTGATTGTTCTTTTATTTTATTTTATTTTTTTGAATTATCTGCTTTGTCTTTTATTTATTGTATTTAAAAGTGAACTCTGATGTTCAGTCCGACATCATTATAATTTGATTGTTTTTTTTCTTATTGATGAATTAGGAAGGAAAACAATGTTTTAGTGCTCTAGAATTTGATAAACTTACCATAAATTTGAGAGGCTTAACTGGCTTAAAATATAGTTTACAAGCATATCGAACTGATACAGAGATTCTGCTGATTTGATACAAGCAGCTTCGTGGTTCTTTTCTTCTAAACAATGGTTGTCTTAGGAGTCGTAGTAAGCCTAGAAATTGGAGTTTAGCAATGTGTTATTTGCTCTATTCTTTACAGTTTTCATATTTGACATCTTTTTGGTCCTCTGGAAGTCCTCTGGAAGTTCCAGTTGACGAATGCAAACAAATCTATTCTTTGGAGAAGTGTATAGTTCGGGTTGCTTTCTTTCTATTTTTTAAACAATATGACATAACTTTAATTCATCTCTAAATGTTGTGGGCTCATCCAGATGATATGCTCAAAACTTAGAGGTCCCACGATACTTTAAAAATGTGATATCGTAGAGTAAAAACAAAGCAATTTAGAGGTAAATTAGAGATAAAATTTTGAGATACAAAGTATATTTTCTTTTTGGTAGAAGAAAAAGTGTTAATGGGTTTCAAACGGCATAATCTAATTCAACACGCATTTTATAGGATGTGCTGAATGAAAATTATCCATACTACCAAGGTGCAATATGGGGATGTTGAAAACGTGAAGCATTACAATGACACCTGCAAGTCTTTGAAAAAAAAGATAATTGAGCATGTCAAGATGGGCTTTTACAAATTGTTAGAAAAATAAAAAGATTCCCTTAAAATCTAGCACTTGAACTCATTTACTTGTATGTATAAGCTTTTGTTGTGTTTGAATCTGAAATTTAGCTTGCTTTGTTTGCAGGCAATGTTCTGATTTTGTTAAGAGCCTTTAACTGCTGAACAAGTTGCCTTTTCCAAATTTATCAATTCATGGGATCCTTCGGTCAACCTGGAAGAGAAATGAAAAGCAGCAAACCTCCTGGAATACGCTTTTTGGAGAACACGAGAAACAGACTTCTGTCCTTCAAAAAACACCAAAGCATTGTTTTGATTCTGACATTCTTTGCGTATGCCAGTTATCATGCCACCAGGAAAACCACGAGTATTGTAAAGAGTGTTCTTGACCCCAAAACCACGAACGTTGGTTCGTTGCATTGGCCTAGAGCGTACTTCCTTAACAACGTCCCCAAAGAAAACCGAAAACCCGCATTGCAAAATGGTTGGGCTCCATTCGACGGCCGAGATGGCACTGCTATGCTCGGAGAGATTGATGTGGCCTTCCTTTCTATATATGCATTCGGTATGTACTTTGCAGGACATTTGGGTGATCGATTGGACCTAAGAATACTCTTGACAATCGGAATGCTCGGAACTGGTCTTTTTACAGCACTATTTGGTCTTGGTTATTGGTTAAACATCCATAACTTCTACTACTACCTAATTGTTCAAATGTTAGCTGGGTTATTCCAGTCATCGGGTTGGCCGTCAGTGGTTGCAGTGGTCGGGAACTGGTTTAGGAAGAGTAGAAGGGGTCTTATTATGGGGATTTGGAATGCACACACATCAGTGGGTAACATTTCCGGCTCGTTGATTGCTTCTGCTTTGCTGGCTTTTGGCTGGGGCTGGTCCTTCGTCGTTCCTGGACTTTTAATTGCCTTTTTTGGATTGATGGTGTTTTTATTTTTGCCTGTTAGTCCAGAGGTGGTAGGAGTAGAGAAAGAAGAAGAAGACTTGGTGAAGTCCCAACAGAATCAGGAAATATCGGAGCCCCTTCTTGAACAATGTTCTAATACCAAAGATAATGCGATTGGTTTCGTACAGGCATGGAAGATCCCAGGAGTAGCTCCCTTTGCATTTTGTCTATTTTTCTCCAAATTGGTGGCCTATACTTTCCTTTATTGGCTTCCTTTTTACCTCAGCCACACAGGTAAGAGGAGTTATATTGACTGAATAGTTATATTAATTAAATCTCACAGGAAGTTAGTATGTGAAACATGGTCATTATGCCAGACAGCATTCAACCTGAACTGGTTTTGGCACTGCTCTAAGGATTTTAATGCCAATATTAGCGCAAACCTTGGCCAGAAGTGAGAGGATCTATAATGCGTGTAGATTTGACATCGCCGGGGGTAGTTAGGAAGGCTATTACCTGTGCTTGTAAGGCGAGGGGGACGCCCATATGTAAGGTGGGGAGAATGTAACATCTAGAGCCCACGGGCTTGATCCATAGGAGAGCTAGTAATTTTTTCCTTGACTTCATCCGATGTTGTGTATTCAAAGCTACCTGTATCTACGAAATGCCACTTTTCAGTTTTTTTTTTACCTTTTCAAGGAAAAAGTGTAGCTTTTAGCACCAAAATGCTTATAATTTTGAGTTTAACACATAAAGCTAACCTTTTTCTAATAAGTACAATGAATGATCCTATTAGTTTAGTTGCCATGCAATATACGTACACAGCAATAAATTCTTTTCTCTAATCAGATAAATCTTTGGAATCGATACGTAAATTTATCTCAGGTTTTTCCTTCAGTACAGTCATTTAACATTGGTTTCTTTTTTCCAACATGCAGCTATCAATGGCAAGTATCTATCTGATTCCGCAGCAGGTACATTATCAACAGTTTTTGATGTTGGTGGTGTAGTCGGAGGTGTTCTTGCCGGCCACATGTCAGACCGTCTAGATGCGCGGGCATTTACAGCAGCGAGCTTCATATACTCTGCAATTCCAGCTCTC
This sequence comes from Xerophyta viscosa, assembly GCA_002076135.1. Taxonomy (NCBI): domain Eukaryota; kingdom Viridiplantae; phylum Streptophyta; class Magnoliopsida; order Pandanales; family Velloziaceae; genus Xerophyta; species Xerophyta viscosa. The sequence continues at coordinate 1,733,740 of MJHO01000037.1, read as the reverse complement.
TTCTTCTATCGTATATATGGGAGTGTCTCCTTATTCTGGAATGTCGTTCTCCTGTTCATCACGGGCATGCTTGTGAACGGTCCATACGCACTAATAACAACGGCCGTATCAGCAGACCTCGGCACACATAGCTCTTTGCATGGGAATTCCAGGGCCTTAGCCACTGTAACAGCAATCATCGACGGTACAGGATCTGTTGGGGCAGCGATCGGCCCACTTCTTACTGGTTATATTTCTGCTAAGAGTTGGAGCGGAGTGTTCACCATGTTGATGGTGTCAGCTCTAGTGGCCGGGCTTCTCTTGACCAGGCTTGTAGTGGCTGAGGTCTCTGCGAAGTTAGACGCTTCTAGAAGTCGCTCGAGTTCTGAATTTCCAGAAGTATAGTGGTATTATTTTGGTGGCATTCTTTTGTTTATGGAAAAGAAGGGGTTTGCAACACGGCGCAATCTATTTGTGTTTTATTGGGGGGCGGCTTTCGGGTTGTAGAGATTGCATGTGTTTGAAAAGTTGGCTCTGCGCAACTTTCTACCGAGGAAATCGTGGATATTCGACTGGTTGTATAAGAATGCTGCTGCTTCTATTTCCCTCCCCTGTAAGTTCGGAACAAAAATGTTCATGTTGTATGATGTTCTTCTGTTCCTCGTTGATCTGTGAGGAAGCTGGCATGTTATTATGTTGTAGTGGTGTGTTGGCACATATAGCATTTTTCAATCAAATTATACCCCGCTTGTAGTTAAGAAAAATTTTACAATAAAATATTTACGCCACGTCAGTATATGTTCCTTTCATGTTAAATTAAAAAAAAATAATTATTTTTTAAAAAAAAAACTTTCTAAATTAACAGATTTTGATGAGATCTACAATTTTTATGTTTAAAATTTTTTCTAAAAAATACTTTTAAATATTTATTTTGAGACTCTAAATTTTAAAGGGTTTAACGGATTTTAAAATAGTTTGTAAACCCGTTTTAAATTCGTTAAATTTTAGAGTCCCAAATATATTTTTAGAAGTATTTTTTAAAAAATTTTGAAAATAGAAGTTGTACTCGTCAAAATATGCAACATTAATATTAAATTTTTTTAAAAAATTATTTATAAATAGATTTTTTTGGACCGTTATATAGAAAGATGTGGTGTAATCGTTACTGATGGGCTAGGCTGGACTTGGAAATGAGATTTAAGGACCAAAATGTGTTGCAATACAATTATGATGGGCTAGCTTAAATGCGTTACAAATGGCCGAGGAGGAGATAGCATCATGGATCCATTACGCAAGCCAGATCCAGAAGAAAATGCTGTACTATTTAGATAACCTATAATAAGTTTTGGGCTTTACTATGCACCCTTAAAAAATTATATAAAAAATTAAACATACTGATGTGGCATAAACAATACCACACATCACGATGAGTATATATGTAATTTTGATATTTTTTTATGGATAACGAGAAAATTATACAAATTACGAGACGCGTGTGTGGTGGAGATTGATTGTGTGTTGGAGATTGGGGGTAAGTAGTTTTTTCCGTAAGTTTTTACTTGCGAAGTACTAGGTTAGTTCTTGTTCCATCCACAGAGTTCAGCTTGATTTTTTTGAATAATTATATATCAAACTATCAGTCTATTTGTAGTTCTCAATTTTTTTTTTTTGTAATTATTAAATTAAGTTAAAATATATACATATATATAATTTTGAAAAAATTTAAATACAAACTGACATTCTATGTATTTATTTAAAAAAAAATAAATATGTGTTATAAAACTTTGAAAATTTTATTAATTATAAAAATTTTAGAATATCAAAATATTATTCTTGAAAAGTTTATTGATTCATTACTCAGCACCGGAGCCCTAGTTGCACTTATCACCCTCATATGTCAGCGGGAGCTCGTTCCATTACTTTAGAAAATCTCGAATAGCAATTGTGTTTTGAATACATTAAAACACGCTCACGTTTCAGTATCATTTTGATCCTAAAAATATATTCATTTTTTTTTTATTAAATATTTTGGGACATGATAAATTTTTAAAGTAAAAAATAATCATTTCTAAAATATTAAAAAATAAAAAAACATCTCTTTTTTATAAGTTTTTTATTAAATTTTTAATAAATGACTTATTTGGGTAATGCAAGTTCAGTCCTGAATTCTTAATAGTCAAAATGATATTTAAGAATAATATTCCTCAAACGGTAACAGACTGAATGATAAAAGTGATAGTATCCGGATTGAACAATAGGGTTCCTAATTAGCAAAGTGTGCAAATACTTTATGTCGAAGCTACATAAAAAGTATGGTTTTTGTCAATTAGAATGATCAAGTTGTTCATTTTTAAGTCTGCCATATGGACTAGATTCGTGATATTTATCCTATAAATGGCCCACTAATACGAATATATCCAAACATTAAACCCATAGAAATGTAAAAAATGGTAAAAGAGGGTAAAGTAAAAATTAAATAATTTTCTTTAAAAAAAAGAAGAAGAAGAAATTGAAGGCTAGCACTATGAGGCAGTCATTGACAGCCACCCAATTGATTTCAATACTTTTATTTGATTTCATGCATTGTCTAAGGTTCCTTAAGAGCTAAGGTGTTAGAGAAAGGTTGTTCTTAGTGCTCCGATTCCTAAATCTAGTAATGCTCTTAAAAAATATTAAAAATCAATATCAACTAGTTTAGTCAAAATCTATCTATATTTTTTACAAGTTTTTTTTTCCCTTTATAACAAGTTTGGCACCTTCGATTCATAAAATAATGCTGAGCGCTGTCAACTTGATCCGATGGAGGTGCCTCAGAAAGCGTCACAATCCGAATTTGAGTCCTTATAAGATAAATTCTCTATAAGATTATGTGGTAGGAGTTTTCATTCATAAAAAATCTATATTTAAATTTCAGAGCGTCGGCCAGAGCTAGCTGTCAGAGTTTTCGTAAATTTGTAGTCTGTACGAAGATATGCAGTCTTATATTGCACCACAATAATCTCAAAAAAAAAATCACAAGATAATTGAAAAAATAATATATGAAAATTAAAAGAAAGAAAGCTTTAAGCAGCTTTAACGATGAGACTATGCTTAAATTAAGCATCTGAAAAAAAAAAGAAAGAATTCTTCCAAAGTTCTCTGGTGAACCTCCATGAAACTTTTGTTAGCTGAGATCAGGTTGCAAAGTGAAGAATATTATCTGATAAAGGGACTCTAATTTGTTTGTCCACCAACAAGAGTCGTGAAGAATCCGAGTAATGGAAGAAAAGAGAAGATAAGAGATGCTGTTTTAAGAGCTTCATTAACAAGACTCCATCTCCATTAATGGTGATGGAGAATAACTCGTTCTGGTCGAGCATCTTCTGCCAAAGCATTCTAATGCTTTTGGGTAAAGAGCGTAGCACTAAAAAAATGACTGACATTCATGAATAAATTATTGGGAAATTGTGGACTTCTGTTATTGGACTTGGGTCTGCTTATAATATAACAATTCCACTTGCAAGAGCAGCGAATTATAGTTTTTCTTTTTTTTCTAAAAAAAAAAAAAAAATGAGATAGATACTCACCCAAATGCTCCATTCATTAATAAATATGAGAACAATGAATTATAGGTTACCTTTTACAAGTAAATCAGCTATGTATGTTTCTAACAAAATATTCTAGAACTCCATAGTTTAATAAATTTAAAAATTAACTCAAAAATTAACCCCAAATCTTTGTTAGAAAATTTTCAATATACAAATTTTATGTGTTGAAAGTTTTTTTTTTTTTTTTTTAAATACTTTCAAAATTTTATTTATTTGTTTTTTACTACTTAAATTGATGGAATTTTGGGAGGACTAGTATTACTCTTTATCCATTATTCAAAGAAATTGTAGGTGTACGTTCTGTATATAGTTAGTTACAGAATGAGAATACTTCAAGTTAATAATTCCAAGATACGGTCTCTACAGGGCATGCACTCATATTATACGTTCCACAATAATAATTTAAAAAAATAATAATAATAATTTAAGGCTATGAACAAACTGAACCCTAGATTTAAATACATACATATATTACAGATTGCTGAGCCAAATAATTTCCCTGTGATGATATTTGACTGCTAATCACTAAAGATACAAGTGCCGAAGATATTTTTTTCCAAATTTTAGCCAAAACAGGGACAAAACTATTCATTCATGAGTTTTGACTCTGATTTTTCTAAGTCAACTAGCCACGACAAGATACGCAAATGGACACTTTTTTTTGAGTATAGAGCACTATCGGTATTCCAGATTCAGCTTGATCTAGAAAAATATTATTTTGGGTCCGATATCTAGGTGAAATCTTCTATCGCATGTGAGAGGGTTCACATATGCGTTACTGTCAGCGCTCGCCCATATGATTGAGATATTGGCGCTAATGATAGAAATAAGTTAGCATCTTTTGTAGTTAACCAACATACAAACTCTATATTGGCAAGTTTAATTTGTATTCATACTCTTATCAATACAATTGAATACCTACTAGAGAAATATCATTTATCAGCAATTTTTGATAGTTCAAATATATGTTGAATCACATCCTATATATAGGAAATATATACCACACACAATCGATACATAATATATGATTTAGATTATATCAAATCTGTCGAAAATCTTAATAAATAGCAGCACTCCATCTGTTACTCAAAATCTAAGGCATGAAACGCATGACATGTTATGTACCTATACATGTCTCTTTCTATCTCTCTCTCTCTCTCTCTCTCTATATGTACATATGGAACATGACATACATAACCAGAAAAGTAACAAAAAATAAAAAATAAAAACACACCACTCAAAGATACATGACAGCAACCAAACCAGAAATCTCTTGCTAATAAGTACAAAGACAAATGATCACTCATTAAAGTAAACAAAGTCAAAAAGGAAAGCCATGATAGAGACATTTGGTTTCGAGAGTTATAGGGTTGACCTATTAATTTGATTCGTTTAGATTAAGTAAAGCATGTTGATAATTGCTGCATAATAACAAAGGTTGGGAAAATAAAGAGCGACAAAAAAAATGCAAAAATTCTGCTGGGTCGACTCTTCATCCTACTACTAAAAATAAAAATTTTGCTGAAAAATATACGCACGCATGACTCGTACGTGCAACGGATGGCTTCAGCTGAATATCGGATTCAGAATAAACTGCTCTAATATTAATAAAAGAATAGAAAATTACGTATCGGTCCTCCTATTTTTAGGGGTTTATAAATCGTCCTCCGAAAATACATTTTCGGTGGGCTGATTTGTAAAAAAAAATAAAAATAAATCAGCCCCCGAAAACGTATTTTCGGGGGCTGATATGTAAAGAAAAAAAAGCCAATTAGCCCCCGAAAATGTGTTTTCGGGGGCTGATTTGCACTAGAAAGGAAAACGAGAGGTTGATACGCAATTACCCCATAAAAGAAAGAGGTAAAAGCAATACCGATTATTTAAAAAAATGAAACTCAAACAAAGTGCCTAGTCTTTACAACTACAAGTCTTGTATATATAAAACTTCTAACTAGATAATAAATTACAGAAATCAGTAGTATATCATTTAATATGAATTGACCTCTTGACTCAGTGGACATGTATCATAGTCATTGACTTCGTCAAAAAAAAGGAAGATATGCTCACAAAAAATGCTTTACTGAAAAAAGAAAAATAATAAAAGAAGTGGTTGATAAGAGCTCACTTTCCTTCCCAGAACAGCTTTATGAGAAAAAATAACAACCACACACTTAAATACATCTTGAATAATTCCACTTGAGAGAAATTCACTGATTGCTAATTAAAAGTCAAAGATGTAGTTTGCGTATAAACATAAAATTATATAATTAAACAATTAATGTAGAATATTTCAAATATATACTATATATATATGATCGAGCTTAATCTCGACAAATTTAATTAATAAGCGAAAATATGAAGTGGCTTGAAAGAGAGAAAGCAAACATACAAATACACAAAAATTTTTACATAGAAAGTCTCAGTCCTACTGAGGTAAAATCACAGGCGTTCACGACCAATGATGAAAATTTTACGAAGTGAAAAAGAGTTACAGTTTGCCCTCACTCTCTCATGGATTGAGGTCAAGAAAATACGTCGGCCCAGATTACAGAAATTCGCTCAAGTCACAAAGTTTTCTCTAAGTCTTGAATGCTAGATCTCGCAGTGATCTACGCAGCTATTTAAAGACGTCGCATCAGAGCAGTTGGCGACACGGTCATGGCGATAAAAATGAATCGAACAAAGATCGTGGATTAAACAGTCAGCTCTGCTCTCAGCTTGCCATCGTACAGTCGGTTTTATGACACGTGTCGCCCCACTACGGCGTTTGTGGCTTGCTGAGAAATTCTTCAATCGTTCCATTTACTTGTTGAGTCGGCACCTCTTTGATTGACACGTGGTAGGTTAAAACCGTACTTTATCACTATATATTAATGCTAATGTCCTTGACTCCTTGTCAATGCAAATTGTTTTAATTAAATATTAATCATAAAAAAAAAATTTAGGAGATAAAGAATAGAAAGCTACTGATTTGGAAACTACTGTGCAAAAGTGAGCGGCGACATGGAGTCCTCAATGGACAAAGCAACCTAGCGTCGCCGGCCACCATCGTAGTTGTTCAGTGCAAATCCGGCTTTTATCAAAAGTTTAGATGTCGCCAATCTAAATTTTATTCGTCGAAAAGTTCAATTACATTACCACGGGATACATCGGAAGAGGAAGATAAATTCTCCCGCACTCTTGCAGGTACGCATCTACCCTGACTTTACCGACTTAGCTAGTCCTAATTAACCAGACCATATATTGTTAGGAAGGACCACATTGCATGAGTGGAAGATATGTCGAGTTAGAATGTGGCTCAGCGCTAACGCCTTTGTTGTGGCTCTTTTGACGCAAACGTGTGCTGCATGCCTTTTTAGCTAGGGTTTTGTTTTTGCCATATACATGTTGTGAAAAAGGAATGGTTCAGTTTCTTCCACGCTTACTCAAATATTGTAAGAAAATTCAACTTAATATGCCGATATTAATTAATATGAATAATTTAAAAGTTCGAACTTTAGCCGTGTTGTTTAGCTGAAGTTCAATATCTATTATCTGAGCACGAAGTTAAAAAAGAATAATAATAATAATAAAATCTTCCCCAAAAGAGAGCGTTACGGATTAGAGACGATAACAAGGGTTAGCTCTTTGTGGCGTCAAGCATCCAAAGGCCGAGCAGAGAGTCAAAAATGGGAAAAAAAGGGTTGATAATGCCTGCGATTTTGCGGTGGGCTAGTCGTATCCTTGCAGTACTTATCTCATATATATTCTATACCAATCCAATCAAATTTACGCTTTAATGCGTATTTGATTACGGATGATTATAGATTATACACACATGGAATTCGTTCTTGGATGACACCAAGTCCATTGTGGTGGTAGTTTGGGTCCTGATCAATCATCCTCTCGTTGATCTTTTTCTTGTCCCCTACAGATCACTGGTTTAGGGGCCCTCGACAATGGCTGAGCAGATTAATTATCTAAGTTGGAGGTGATTTCCTAACCTTGTGCCGTCGTGATGTCTAAAATACATGTTCCAAATGAGTAAGACGAGCACGCAATGTACATCGCATCTCTTTCAACTTGAAAGAGATGCAATGTACATTGCATGCACGTCTTACTCATTTGGAACATGTATTTTAGACATCACCGCACAAGGTTAGGAAATCACCTCCAACTTAGATAATTAATCTGCTATATATATATATATATAAGACAGACTATTCTCAGTTGGATCTGGAATAGTCTTGATAAGTTAACATCTCAGTCTTTGATTTTCTTAATCTAACGGCTGATATTTAATTTCACATTCGGAATAACGATTCACGCTGTTAAGTGTTAAAATTAAATCTCAGCTGTTGGATCAAGAAAATCAACGACTTAGATGTTAGCTTATCAAGACTATTTTCAGGTCGAACTGAGTATATATATATATGGTGGGGAAGGAAAAGGATGGATAAAAAAAGAAGGTTGTTCATGATGAATGCTTTTCATGGAAGACCAACAAGTAAAGGTTGAGCCTCCACCTTTGTATAAGCTCATTAGCTATGTATTTAGCTTCTTTGGCCAATTTTCAGCCGTTCAAACGTTGTTGGATGGCTGATGATGGTACTTGTATAATCAACTCACTTTTATGGAATCGCCATACCAGATAAATAATGTATGAGCGCCATTGATTTATATTCTACCAACCGATGAGTCATAACTTTCGATCTTGACCCTCTAGAGATCCGTATTAATCTTCACATAATACAGATTGAATAAATTTTTGATACTCTTAGAGTAATGATTGCGGGATTCGTGCTGTGATACTTATTGTTGGGACTTTGTGTGTGTCCTCCTTTTGAGTGGAAAAATTTTATAATGAAACGTTTATATCACGTTAGTATATATCTTCTCGTATTTAAATTAAAAATTAAAATTTTACGATTATTTTTTAATTAAGAATTGTATATTTTGATTAGATATACAACTTTTATGTTCAAAAATTTTCGATAAATACTTCTAAATAAATATTGTGGGACTTTTAAATTTAATGGATTTAACGGATTTTAAAACAGTTCTTAAACTCGCTTCAAACATATTAAATTTTATAGCTCTAATATATTTTTAGAAATATTTTTTAAAATTTTTTTAAATATTAAAATTGTAGATCGCGTCAATCTATAACTTTAATATTAAAAAAAAAATTTAAAAATTATTTTTTTATCATTATATGATATGATATGGTGTAATTGTTAGATCAAAAAATATCTCGTCTGAGCGTCTCTGTTAATATCTCCTTTAGGAATATCTTTTTCCTATATGGTGAGGTGACTAAAGGGAAACTTGATGTTGATAAGATGGCCTGCTTTCTGTTACTAGTATTCTCTCTCGGAAACGTTAATATATATAATTCGGTATCAAAATAGTTAAGCGCTATGTGATATTTCTTATAACTCACAATATACCACATGATATATCTATTATCTTATTATTTGATATGTGTCACTTAAATATGATAAATATGTAATTGATCACATATTTAATGTGAGTTTGAATTCAATATATACTTAATGTATTATTAATAATTTTATTAAATATAAAAACTAAGTATGATTTATAATATTTTATTTTTATATATTAAAGATAAATTATAATAATTAAGAAGAATTTGAAAAGTTATTGTGAAATTCTTAATAATTTATATATAATTATATACAATATATACAAATGAGCGATTAAAATCGTAAGTTTTGGTATGTAATGAAAAATTTTAAAGGTCATTATCAAATTCTTATAATCTATATAATAATTATATACATAACATAATTTGGGTGATCAAAATCGTAATTTTAGAAATATAATTTAATTTTTTTTCTAATTACATGTGACAAATATAATATAATACTTTAATAAAATAATTTTAGTTTATATAAAATTAATATAGTAAAAATAAAATAAACTTTCGAATAGTATTATATATATATATACTAACAACCGTGTATCGTACGGGTTCAAGACTAATTTCTTTGGTTTTTTCCTCGTCGAAGTCGTTGACCAACAAAAACTAACAAATAAAAAAAAGATATAATTAAATTTTGGACCAACTATGGTTAGGAATGAATACAAATCAACCCCCATTTTAAAGGTCTCCCACACCTATAATACAAATCACCCATGCTCTGCTTACGCTCAGCAACTTTGCTTAATTTGCTAAGTATGAATCAATTTGCCCGAATTTTAAAAAGTAAAAGTCGATCTATCAAAATATCTTTATTTGGATGTTACTCAAAAAAATTTTAAATTAGCACCTCTCTTTATCATGGACACTGCACATATAATAATCCAAAATAGTATCTCAAACGTAAAATTTTTGCTAATGTTTTAAATTGCAAATCAAAATGTCGAATATATCCAAAACATGTAGTAGTCAATATGTGTTTTGCTTGCTCATATTATTGTTGCGAACCAGATACTAGGTTAAGGAACAAAATGGTAAACGGTAATACAAAGGGGCTTTGCCCAAAAAAGATTCATATTTTATAAAATATGAACAGATCAATCCCAATCTAACGCTGTATTTGCTTAGCAAAAAGATTGTGTTTGCTCAATCAAGCACCTCGTTTGCTCGCCTAACTCCTCATTTACTTATCCACGATATCGTGTTTGATTTTCCAGCATATTGTGCTATAAGCTGACATTACTGTGTTTGTTCGATCCGATATTATGTTTTCTCTTTCCAAACACCTAGATGTATAAGGCAAGATATTTTTTTGAAAAAAAAAATAAAAAATGGGCTGAATTGTATGAATTTCATAAGTTATTGATTTTTTGTTACATCTGACCATGAACTGAATGATTATCTCTTCTTAACTTTTCAAATGATCATTGTTAGAGCCTAGTTTGAGATTAGATATTTTGAGCTTAAGTACGTATGTCTCATTAGTTTACCTACACGACATAAGTAGTTCATGAACTTTAACGTCGACAAAGCAAGACCAAATATTCCAACATCAAAAATATTTTCGCATGAATTCGTGATAGTTCCCTCCGAGAACTATATACAGCACCCTCGCGCTGTCTGCCTGCGCATCGCTATCTCTTTAGGGTTAACCGCGGCACTGCATATCATCAGTATGTATTTAGGAACGACGAAGGGAAGTGAATGAACTTTCTTGGATATATTATGGAAAAAATTTTACACCCTATAATTTATTTGTTGAATTTTGTCAATGTTGATTCGGGATATTCTGAGAAAATCAGGGTTGTTGTAGAAGGGTGTCTAAGTATAAATGTCAACTCAAATTTGCCCCAAGATCTGTAAGTTCTTCCAATTTTATTTTGGAATCTTGTAAACAAATTTGAATTGGACCCTCCAAATTATAATCCAAAGAATAAAAAAAAATTAGCCCTGAGCATGAGCACTATCCGAAATTTATTAGTTCTTCTCAGTAATTAGAAGCGAGTAATGCTTTTCGACCTCATCCTCACCGATCCAGATAGTTGAACGGTAATATATGAGCTTTTGGACCTCATCCTATCCACTGCCCCAAAAAAAAACAAAAAACCAAAAAAAAAAGAAAAGAAAAAAGAAACCAACAACAATAACAACATATGTTCGCCTATTACTGAGAGCAAAAGTTTGGACATGAAAAACCGCATTTCATGAGAAAATGTTCGAGATGGTCAACCGTCAGTGTTGACTCGGTTGACAGGGATAATTGCAAATCATCCCACTGAATTAGAGGGATAATTGCAAATCATCATTTTGTAATGATGTCAGTGACCCCACTGAATTAGAGGTGGTGGGCTGCCACTTGCCAGCCTTTTTTATATGGGCACTGTTGGCCTGGGTCACAAAATCCATTCTACGTCAATATATATATATATATATATATATATTCTAAAATTAAATAATTGTGGCAAAAGAAACCATGCTAAAGCAGCAGTGCTCTTGTGTGTGTGTGTGTGTATAGCCAACCATAAATGCCTCATCAAATCAATTACTGTGGCGATTAAGTTACCATAAAAAACTCTTTTAAGAGAAAAAGAAAAGAGGTAACCTACTCTTACATACATCCTTATTACAAATTGGATTCTGATTGATTTTACAAATATCATATCAGCCAAAGTATTTTAAACAATTAAAAAATTAACTATAAAAATTAGGCTTTGGTGTAATTTATTGTATTTATTTTCTGAAAAAAAATTTAATAAATATTTTAAGAATTAAAAATTTTAAAACCTGCTAAAAGTTTTAAAATTTTCAAAATAGCTATTTACAAATAAAATATAAAAAGTATAGAATATATTAAAATTTGCTTTTATATTTAAAAAACTTTTAAATATTTTTTGGAATTAGCTAATTTTTTTTAATAAATAGATATCAGTCCATATTTTTATTTCTCTAACATGTTAACCCTCAACATTTTGAAAGTATAAATTAATTCATCCGCTTACTGACGTGAAGGTGCATATTACTGCCACGTTAGTAAATAAAAGGATAGTATCGTTAATTTTATTTTATTTTTTACCCTAAAAGAAAAGATGTTACGAGTTACGACCCCCTGCGGTTGGCACACACCGGTTAATAAGAGGCCACTTAAAAAGGGTTTAGCACATATCAGTCCCTGTTGGGACTGAAATGCAACTCTTCAATACCAGGTGACTGATTTGTAATTTTCAAAAAGCAGAGATTGATGTGCAATTACATGCACTTAAATTATTAAATTGAAGATACAACGCTCTACTTAAGAAATGACGAAAGGAGCTACCTTTTACTGTACATAGTAAAAGGATAAAAATATTATCTGTTTATGAAATTGTTTAAAGCCTGTACCTCCAGAGAAGGTATATAATTGGGCAAGCATGAAGATGTGGATGTGGAGTTGAAGTAAGACAATGGTGTTTGTCCACATCCAAGGGCATGTTCTCTGGATTTTTAAAAATAAAATAAAATAATTAATTAAGTCCCAATATTATATTGAAAAATTAATATATAAGACTTCCATTCCAAATTTTTTTTTTTCGTTTTTCAACGTTTTTTTTTTTTATTTAACAAGCTATAGAACAGCTTCTGAATTACTGAATTATAGGCATATAAACTAATATTTATGATGGCCAATTAGAGGACAATAGCTTATGAAGATTGCGGCTTAAAAATTGAGCCTAACATGTGATTGAGGATAAGGAGCATGTGATGGATCAAAAGGAGGTTGATTAATATATATTCCCATGAAATCATTTGTTAATATATTGTCGGGTGTTTGTCTTGCACACCGAACTATAAACGTATGAGCTAGATTAGAAAAAATATAAGAATAATTACATATCAATCCTCTAAAAATAACAGTCGCCTGTTTCAGTATCTGAAAATACGAAAACGCGCGACGTGTCAATACTTTTTCGGAGGCCGAAACACAAAGGTTAAACTTTGGAAACTGATATACAATTATCCCAAAATATACCAAAAATTACGTATTTTTTAAAACTATTTTAAATAAATTTTTATTCTAAAAAGCCTGTAATTATTCAAAATATGTATCTATAAGTTTTTTTTTTTTAAAGACATTTTTAAAACACAAAAAAAAAATTGATTTGTTCTATATTTTTCTGTTTAAATTTTAAATGATAGATAGTTTTCTTAGAGCACAATAAAATATTTTCTATACTAAATTTTTTTAAAAAATATTTGTAAATATATATATTTTTAATTTGATTTTAATAATGCCATTTAAAATAAAAATTTATTAAAAGTACATTACAGAGCAAATATGATATGTCATTATTCTCTTAAACAAGCATATTGATTATGTGACAGGAGCAGTAGGTGGCAGGTCCATAGCAGACAGCCAGAGGGTCATGTCTATTAAGGGCTCACACAGAACAGGTAGCCAAATTCAATGAACAGTTTGGAGCAAAAAGAAATAAGGGATAACGTCGCTTTTTAAATCCTTCCGATTCAGTCCATCTAATTTGGTATTTTTTATTTTAACCTTCTAAGATTTGTTTAAAAAAGTTTAATATTCAAATTATAAATTTTAATAAAATATATAATTTTTATATTTAATATTTTTTTAAAAATATTTCTAAATATATATTTTTAAGACTTGAAATGTTAACGGATTTTGATCCGATGTGTTAACATGTTAAAATTTTAAAGCTTTAAATTAACTATTCAGAAACTTTTAAAAAAAATATTGACCAAAAAAAATTATATAGATTTTATTAAAATGTAGAATTTTCATATTAAAAATGTATACAAATAATATTTATATAGCGGTCAAAATAACAAAATACGATAATAAAAAGGAACTAAATGAGGATAGTTCAAAATACGGGGGGCTGATTGGGACATATTTTGCCCCACTAGGGGCTGAATAAGAAATGTCCCTAGAATAACATTGGGGTTTAGAAAAATTTCATATTAGCTCTCTATTAATAGGGACCGATACAAATCAGTCCTTAAAAATAAAAAACGTGCGAGCGTTGCCACGTCGGATTTTTTTTTTCGTTTTCAAAGGCTGATTTGTAGGAGGTTTGAAACGTTCGCTACAGTTTCTCTCGTTTTCGGAGACTGATTTGTAGAAGATTTAGAAACGGGGACTGATTTGCAATATCTCCTAACATTTTAGGCATAAGAGAAGACAGAATAGAACGACGACAAGATGGACATGTTTTTGTAAAAGGTGGTGATGGTGATTGCACATGCTGACGTACTTATTATCTGAGATTGAAGATATTTTTGTGCTCAAAGGAATTAGAGATTGATGATCACCGACTGAAAATGTATTATTATCTAACTAATTTCAACCACTTTTTGAAAGAGACATAAAGAGATTGCAGCTTATAGTGTCCTTTAAACTCCAAGAAATGAAATGTCAGTTGGGGAAGAACTTATCATCTTCTTTTTTTTTTCAATTATCGCAAAAAACACCCTAATTGGTTCACATATGTACTATTGTTATAATAGAAAAATTTATAGATAATATCAAATCTTATTTGTCCTAAACAAATAGTCTCCTCCGGAGTGCGGCGGCGTACATCTATCCTATATATACATGTCTGTACGAGACTTATTATTAGACTATTATTATTATCATATACCGATCGAAATAAATCCAAGAGTACGTGTAAGTTTATCCTCTAGAGGATAAGATAGGATAATTTTCCACATTTTTAACAGCACATTTGCGAACTTACGAACTAAAACATTTATTTAGTTAATAAGATAAAAATTCTATCATATGTCAGGAACTTGGTCCAAAATTTTCGTATGGTAAGAAATACCGTAGAGACCAAGGGTGCAAATACAAAAACCATGCATATTTACATACTAAACAATCTTGAAAAGTTAATCAATTTTTTCCAATTATCGCAATAAATGGAATCCCAACGGAGATAATCACGTTTATCACACTGGTAAACTTAGCGTCGGAAACTTTCTTGAAAGTGAAATCTCAAATTTTCTCCCAAAAAAAAAAGAGAGGAGAAAGGTAAGCATTCGATCAACCTTCCTCCCTGGAAGCAAGCATACAAATGAAAGACCACATCGGCAAATTCATTTTAAACTCAAAAATACTACTAAAAATGCTAAATTAAAGGTGCTAAAACCACAATCCTGGGAGTATACAATCCATACACCAAATAATATTTCGCCAAAATGTTACAAAGATATTACTGTGTTTCTGGGCCGTAACATAGCACCTGAATGACGCACTTCGCGATGTTTTACACAACCACAAATGAATAATTACATAAAAGTGCACCAACCATAAAAGAAAATAAATAAGAATGAAAAAGATAGTATGATCGCCAAATCCATGAGAGGATATCACTTAAATCATGTCATAATAAGCGAAATATCGACTAAACATAGGAGAACATATTTCAAGTGGGAGAAGATCTTGTCAGCAAATAAAACGAAGCGGATGTTTTCGCTTGGGAATTAATTCTAGCACCAAATCTTCAGCCACTATCGAAATATGCGGCCTTCAACAAAGCTGTTGGTATCTTGTCATAGATAAGACATTGCAAAGGTTTATTTCTCAGGCGAGTATCGTATGGAAAAAATGGATGAACTTTAACGTATTATCGATATCTTAATGCTCCATCCGATCAAAGATTATCTGAAATACGTGCAAACCCTTTTCTAACAATTCCAAATTCAGCAATGTTACCTAAACACTAAGACAAATTAATGTGATTTGAATATTGAACTGGATGGGCAATTGCCACTTGCAGTCCAACAAATTATGAAACTTCATGGATCACAGCTTATGTCCCAAAAAAGATGAAAAAAATAGAATTGAGCCCGAAGAGCTAGGAGATTGTATGTAACTTCTTTTGCAAGTAATGAAGATCCTCTCAAGCAGAACTAAATTCTATCTTTCAGCCAAGCATGCGATATATAGACAGGCTAACAACATCTAACGTGCAGGAGAGAAAGCCTAAGACATTATTGTTTAATACTCTCTTTAATAACAAAGTATTTGGGTTCTCATTTTTGAGATGTGTCCGTCATTATCGTGTCACTTGATCATATAAGTATATAACCCTCATCAACTTTCCAATATAATAGCACCACTAAGTAGAGTTATTATCTGCTCCTCCCTTACTTACCTCTACGATCATTAAAGAATGAGGACATCAAATTCTTTCTTTCCAGACACCAACAAACAATGTGGTTTTATTCTGCTCCTCCCTTACTTACCTCCTTGCTGCATATGCTAGATTATTTGACTTGGTACAATTTTCTATTATCAACAGTCCCGGATTTAATAGCGGTGTCAAAATATGGTGTCGACGCTTGTACGCCGAGATATTTAAGAGTGTAATTTCGGTATCAAAAATAAAATTTAACGTTCTGCCCCCCCACCCAACACACACACAAAAAAAAAAAGTACAAGGACATACGGATTCTTAAATCTTCCTAGACAGTATATCTTCTATATCTAACTTAGCATGCCGATGTAAGATCACACATGATAAAAATCTGACTTTGCCATGCACATATGAGTTTTCTTAGCAAAACTGATTTAGTCCAGTCATACATTAATATAGGAAAGATGTTTTAATACTTACCAGACTTTTCTTCGTTATTCCTACGCTGCGTCATTCTCTAATGCTTTCCCTTAATTCAAACAATAAGCATACAATTTACTACATCATATGAGACTATTTTCAACGCAAAATCTTGAAAATATCAGCTGCATGTAATGATCCCATTATACAATAATGATGGGGACGAAGTCAGCTAGATCGTATAATAAACAAGACGAATGAATACAATACCCTCCTAAATTTAGAAAATTAGACAAAATGAAAAGAATTAGTGCAACACATATGACGACAAGGTATAATAACTTGGGGCTGTTAAATATGGTAATTTTCAATTCAAGTTTACAATAAGCAAGAAAGAACTTGCATAATATCAGAGACAATCAATAACACCGCCCAAGTTTACAGAAGAAAATAGGGAACTAATTTGTACCATTCTTCCAAGTTAACAAATTACCTCTACCCATACACAGTTTTGCCTACAAGCAAATAATAATAACCAGAGTAGAGAAAAAGCGCTGGAAAGAACACCTCCTCCAAGTTGAACAACAAACTATTTGCTAAGGAATATTAATAAGTTCGGGATAACATGCCTGCCATTAGCACCTCCAAGCCGACACAGAGGCAAGCTCGCCCCGCTGCCAGTAAAGAAAGAGAGATGCCTGCCGCTTCTCGGCGTGGAAACCCCTAACTTGCACCCTTCTGAGGAGGCACTCTGCTTGGGTCTCTGTGAAATTACTGAGTTGCACCGGCACAAACCCTGTGGACGCAAAGAGTGACCGCCATGGGAGCAGTTTCTCGTCGGCGCGGTGACGACCGAGCACGGAATTATTGATTCTCGGCTGAAGCAGGTAACGCTCAATTTGGTTGGCAACATCTTGAATGGCACCAGCAGCATCAATTGAGTCGAGGAGAACAACGGACGATTGGAGTGCATGTAGGAAGTGATGCGAGAATTGAAGATCACTGCGATCGCACCCTTGATCGACCGAGACTACAATTTTGGGTGAGAGTTGCTTCACGAGGCGGAGGATCGTCGGCATTGAAGGGACAAAAGCAGAGCCGACAGGGAGGTTGACTGCAATGGCTTCGTCGACGCTGCCGGACATGGCCATGATGGTCGCAGGGTCGAAAGAGTCTAATGGAAAAACGTTGAATTCGAAAGGGATGTTGAGGTCGGCTGCAAAGTGAGAGAGGTTCTCTCGGGTAAGGTGGAGCTCAATGGGGTGGTGGGTAGAGGGCAAAACGAAAGAGGTGATTTTTAGAAAGGTTGGAATTGTGGTTGTTGAGGAGGTAGAGGTGGTGCAATGCCGCTGGGCGAGTTCTTGCATGAAAGAAGACCACTGGCCTCCCACACCGATATCGAAGTCGATAATGTGGATGCGCTCGGCGGGGCCCAGCTCCTCCAACAAAGTCTGTACGCAAGTGAAGTTGGTGAACTGGATGACCGGCGACACCTCGTTGAAGGCCTTATAGGCGCTGAGTTTGAGCACGACGTCTAGATGAGTGGCTGCAGCAGACGAGGGATTCCGGTGTGGGGAATTTGATGAGGAGTTGAGTAGATGCTGCAGAGCCTCCTTGAAGTAGAAGGCAGACCGATTGAGGGGCTTCCCGATTGGAAGAGGAAGCTGTTGATTGAGCCGCGCCAATATCCCGCGTGCGCCGACGGAGTTGCCTGCTTCGATAAGCTCAGCCGCCTTGAACAGCTGATCTACTAAAGCCTGTTGCTGCTGCTGCTGTTGAGCAGCAGCATCGTCACCGGCTGCCTTCGTCTTCATCAGGCGGTGTTGTACCTGGTAAGGAGAGCCATGGAGCTGTTGTTGCTGCTGCTGATGTGGTTGCAGTAGCTGGTTGGCTTGGGAGGGCTGGTTACGCCGGAGGAGCAAGTCAGAGGCATCTCTACCGCAGCTACCGAGGGTTAAAGCGTGGTGGCGCTTAGGCGGCGGTGGTTGGAGGATGACTCCGTGATCTGGCTGAGGAATCGGCGGGAAGAACGGCGGGTTTTGCAGAGGGTGAGAGTGACTGAGCAGAAGTCCGGCAGGGCCGACTACGTGCGACGACAGTGGCTTCTCCTCCACGGCGGCAGCGGGGTCTTGGAAAAGCATCCGTGATGGCAGCGGAAGGCTGCTCATCGCTAGCGCCGGGAATGTCGGTGCGTTGCCGAAGCTAGGAACTTTGATGCTGGGAAACTGCTGCTGAGCAGGTGATACTCCTCTGCTAGCGTAAGCACTCACTGGGAAAGCAGAGCTAATAGGAGAGTTGTTAATGGACTGAACGGCGGTTGCGGCGGAGATCGTCTCGAAGCCAAAGCAGCCGGGGTCGACTAGGCCGAAGCCCAATGACGCGGAGCTAACGTCCGAGTCGGCAGAGGCGGCGCCGATAGAAGTTTGATGAAGGAGCTGCTGTCTGAAGGGATCATCTATGTCCCCCATGATCCACCTGAGGAAAGTCCGTTCCTGGCTGGGAGAGGAGGCAACGGCGGCGGGACCAGTATCGCCAAGCATCGCCTCCCAGTCGTCGACGCCGCCGCACTTCTCACCGACGAGAAGACCCATGTCCAAGCCCGCCGGAATAGGCTGCAGCTCCGCCGTCCACTCGGCCTCTTTCTTGGTGTCGGCTTCCGTGTGCGGCGGCGGGGAGTCGGAGGAGGAAGGCGGCCATTTAGGCGGCGTAGGGTTGTTGGAGTCGGAAACGGCCGCCACGCTGGCGGTGTCGGAGGAGGCTGCGCCGAACCCGCCGCTGCCGAGGGATGAAGACAGCGTGGAGGTGGATGTCGGAGGGCTAGGGCTCCGCCGCTGATCCAGAACGGACCTCGGCTCTAACAACTCTCGTTTCCTCTTACCACAACTACTACTGTTATTACGACACTCAGACCAGCAAAAGATGCCGTCTTGCTCCGCCGCCGGTGGCGTGCTTTTAGTTCCTTGTACTACTACCACGTCCAACACCCCCTGTCCAAGTACTTCGAAGGGCATCGCCCTCATTTAAGATCTCCAACTCATGCACGCTAGATCTCAGTCCCTCAAATTCCCAACACCTCACTATTTCAAATATCACTCTAGCAAAGATCTAAAACTCCAAATCTCGAGCCCTCACTTCAAATTCGAGATTTTTCTTGTTCTCTCCTTCTCCTCCTTTTCTGTTAATATTCTCGCCTTCCCTCAGCTTCTCCAAACAAACAATCCCTCAATGTTCTTCTTCCTTCCTCTTCTCGCCTTCTTTTAACCCTCCCTTTCTCCGGAATACTTGTATGTATAGCCTGGAAGAGCACCGGACGCAAAGATGCACCAAGTACCTCTCTCTCTCTCTCTCTCTCTCTCTCTCTGCCAGGGATGCGTGCTACATAAAAAAGGTAATAAAGCGCCAATTCTCTCTCCTCTCCTCTCTTCTCTCTCAAACCCTCACATTTTCTTTTTTCTTTTTTTTGGTATATATATATATATATAACCCCTCACATTTTCAACTCGGCTATATATATATATATATATAACCCCTCACATTTTCAACTCGGCTGCAACAAAAATGTTTTCTTTTCTCTCCCGAGCTAAGATTTATATATACATCATCATTATTCCAAATTGTATATTTCTAATCTGTACCTCCGTTTATTAATTTTTTGTGGGGCCCACGAGCAGAGATCGTCCGTAAAAGAAAAAAAAAGTAATTTAACTTGAACACCAAAAAAGTGACATCACATCATGAAGTAAAGTGACTAAAATACCCCTACGTCTGCATATGTCTCACGTGACATCGAAGGGTGTCCCCGTCACTGCGCAAGAAAACTACTTTAGGCCCTGCCTTTTCGAAATTAATGCGCCTCGACCGGTACATCTCGAGCTCCACAGTAATCACCCATTTTATAGCTGAAGTATCGGACGGTTGATCGGAGACGCGTACCATGCGGGTGTATGCTGCGACGAGAGTAACTGGTTGAAAACGAGATCTGATTGACCGTCCTTTGCGACGCTACAAAGCCATAATTGTATATCTAATTTTAAAATTATTTATAAATCAAAGTTCCTATATTTGTCTTAAAAAATTATTTATATTTAAAAAACTAAATAAAAAAAAATTATTATGACATTATAAGTCTATATTTAAAATTTTACAAATATTATTTATTAGTTTAAATTTTTATAATTTTAATGGATATGAAAACTAATCGTTAAATTGTTAAAATTTTAGAAATTTAAAATATTATTTAAAAGTTGTTTTAAAAAAATTTTACTATAAAAACAAATAATTTTTTTAACTAGATTAATAAAAAAAAAAATCTAAAAAAATATTTTAAAACATAAAAAATAATATATTTAAAATGATAAACTTATTTCTGACATAGAATTTGAGGAAAGGACTGATATTCAATATTCTTATTAGTCCACCTATCAATATTAGTCAAGTTGATTAGCGGAGTGGGAGTTTGGAGAGAACCAAAAACCTATTTCTTATGCATGATGGATTGGAGGTTCGAATTTCAATATCTAATTGGAAGGATTTACTGTTTACCATTCAGTATACAGTCGAGATGTAGGATAGAAACCGAACCAACAGTCAAGACCTAAAAAGAATCCTATCAGTCTCTCCCTCACATTCTGTGTTCCAAATCAGCTCATTGTTTAACTCGTTATTTTTTCATATTCCAAAATATTTATTTCGAAATATTTTCTTAAAACAATGAGGCAAAATTTATAGATACATCAAAATTTTCTTTTTATCCAATTTTTTGTAAAAAAAACATATAACTTTTACATTACTATTTTGATACATTGAAATATTAGCGGATTAGCTTTTAAACTCTCTAAAACTTAAGAGCCTCAAAATACTATTTAGAAGCATATTTTTAAAAAATTTTAAATATAAAATATTGACCACATTGAAATATATTTTTCATATATTTAAATTTTTTTCCCATATTTATATAATAATAAAAATATTACTATTATAAATTTCGAGACATGAACTGATTTATAAACAATTTTAAAATCAAAAAATAATATATAATCTCTATAATAATAATAAATACAAAGTAAATGGGAAATTTAATCATTTGTTGCCATATGTTAACTTTTTAATCTTTTAGCAATGTGCCATGCGGCAGGCAACCATAATAATTTGTTAATTAAATAAATCTAACATTCTTAATTATACTAGTTTTGCACCGATATGATGCACGGTTATAAGTCATATATATAATCATACATATAAACAATAATGTTAAAAAAATTTATACATGATAAAAATTTATTCTAAAAAATTATATTAAATAATAAATAATCTAAAAATTAATTATTTTTTGTACTAATTTTTATTATTTTTAGATTTTTTTTAATTATTATTTTAATTTAAATATTTATTTTGTAATATTAGACCTTCCATATTATTCACATAAATTATATGATTTTATAAATTTCTATCAATTAATACAATAGCCATAGGTTTTGTTTAAAATAAGAGCAAATGCCAATGGCACATCAAAAATTATTCAAAATGCCATGTGGTAGAACGACTTTTATCTCCCAATTTTATATATATGTATATAGATTAATTGGTTATTTTAATTTTGCTATTGAGTTTGTCCGTCTTCCTGGCTTCCTCCATCAAGCCTTCTCAGTTTTCTAGTGAATCTGTTTATTTGATAACTCTCATATTTTCTATGCACCTTCACGTCTATAAATAAGATAGAATTGATTTTTGAGAATGTCATCACAGAGTTTTACAACAAATGGCGTCTTTCTAAATTTATGGATTATGGTGGTCAAGCAGACCTTATTGTCATAGATACTTAATTTTTTATCTTATTCATTTGATTTTTTGTTTCCTTTTTATTGATTTGGTAACTTGAATTTGGAGCTCTTCGTTTCTAGTAGAGTGGGGGTTTAAGTTAAGAGTATCACTGTTACTGTAGCAACCTGCAACCCTTATAACTTGAGCTTTTCTTTTAAAGACTCTACTCAATATATATATTTTATAATGGTATTTTTCACATTTGATGTTGATATTTTGATTATTTTATTTGTTTATTTATTGGAGAATATATATGTTGGATATACTTTGGTGAAACCAAAAGCAAAATCCTTGCTTGGGGTATGTAAGATAGTGTTAGACTTGGCAAAGTATGTGAACGTATAACTATATTATATATTCTAAGATTATTGTGCTTCTGATTGCATATATATCACCCAAATTTTAAAACCACGATTTTTACCATATCACAAGTTTAAAACACTTAAATAGCTGCTACGTGTCAATAATTTATTTAGACCATTTAATAAGTATGCGACCTTTATATACTATAACTAACTTGGACATTAAGGATGTTATAAATTGAACACCTATGTCGGCATACTCAAAAAATTCATAAAAATTTACATTTTAAATAATTTTTTAAAAAAAGAAAGATTATAAAAAATATATTGAAATAGGCGCTATTAATTGTAACTTACATTTGGAGTATATGATAATTGGCTAAAATATTATTTTTTAACTTTTAAATTAGCTTAAATATTTTAGTTTTGTATTTAGTACGGATTACATACTAGTTAACTTATCCCACAGATAACCAAAAGCAAGTAAAGTACCGTGGGATTTAAGCATGGTTAATTTCGTAGGATTAGTTTGTAAGGATCTTAATTTTATGGGTGGATTTGTAAACCCTTTTGAAATTGCAAAGCAAAGTAAGGGAAGAGTTGAGCAGGGTTAATTTCGTAATAAAAACATATTTATTGCTGTAATATCCTCGTGATTAACTTCAGCAGTTAGCTGTCAGTCTGCTCCAGACATGGACAAAACTTGCTGCTCCAGGTGATCATAGGATCTGACGGTCAGGGACTCAGGTTGATCGTCTCGCGCTGTAGATGGGGTCATTAAACCAGTCGGACATAGAATTAACAAAAGACGGTTGCAATTTGCCGGAGCACGGTCGCCGGATGGTCCGCTCCGACACTGTTGTCATCAAACGCAGACGTCGCAAGGACCAGTGGCATCTGTATGTAAATGCCATATGTGAGGGCGTGAGCACGGGGAACCGCTGTATTTTACCGCCAGCAATTAGGATTTACCAAGTGAAAGTGAGCGGAGTTCCGGCCGATCACCACATAGTTCAAGCTTGACGAGTTTTAATTAATAAACTTGAATTTAAATTAATTCAGAAATTTATGTTCATGCTCGACTTAATTGAACCGAGCTTGATTCGATTGCACCAATTAAAACGAGCTCGAGCTAGAATTTGCTGGAGTAATATTGTTAAGTTCGAATCGATTGTATTAATTAGTTGAGCTCGAGTTCGAATTCTTTGGGATAATATTGATAGTGTAAAAGCTATTTGGATAATATTGATAGTATGTTTTTTTCGGTGCATAGAATATGTTTGTCAAATAGTTTACTAGTTCAGCGCGAGTTCCTAGTGTTCGAATATCGAATATACCACACACAAAATATGTAAAATTTATTCCTGCTGTTTTTATTTAAAGACTATAAGTGTTTGGTTGTTGAAAATATGGATCGGTACAGTTTGTAAGCTTGTTTGTTACGACGGCTATACATGAATTTTTCTTATAAATTATTTCTAATAATCTTAAAAATTATAATTCTTGATTGGAATTGCAAGGATCGGTGCTGATGCTACCATATCTTTCAATAATTATTAATTAATAAGGGCAACACGTATGTATAGTTACGCATGGTAATAAAATTTTTCTATAATAATCTAAAAAACTATAGTTCTTGATCTGGTAAAGTTTGGTGTTAATGCTACCAGCCTCTCTAAATGGATGTTAATTAAGTGGGGCAAGGAGTAGGGATTGTCATGCATATGGCTATTAGGAATTTATATTAAACATAATCGCCGTCATCTTCTTTTTCTTAAAAAATAAAATAAATTAATCACCGTCATCTTCCCTCCTTTTTTTATAGCATAACAAGCAACTGCTCTTAAAAACCGTCACTTGGTAAGTCTAATATTTATCACGTTGATCGCGAAGTCATATCCAAAGTAGAAGATGCAACCCTAACATCGACGATTCGGATTTCATCTATTAAGTAGACCTGCTAAATGAGCCTATACTTACTAATAGGAAACATTATAATCTAGTTATGCTTAACAGAAATCAAACTTGATATTAACTTGTGATACAGATGAAAATAAATTATATTCAGTATATAAACATGGTACAATCATAATCACAAATGGAAAGAAATATCGCTTAAAAACAAACAAGATAACCGAAAGTATGGTAATATTTTTTGACGATTAGCTTTTTTAATCACAAATATTATAAAAACAAGTGTAACTAGGCCGTAGGAGGAGGCTCCTATTTCTGTATATTTATTTGACATAGTTCAAAGTTTCACTCTCATTTGACCGAACCACATGAAATCCAGTGACTTATTTATTCATTTCCCCACCTCCTTTCTATCTATGATTGAAGGAGTTTCATCCTCGTTGAAATTTTCTTCATGATCACTTGGCAATGACGATGCTCGACGGATACGATTAGTTTCATGGCTGTCATAAGGATAAAGCTTAGCAAAATTGGCATGTTTTAGCAGAGACAAGGAACAAACACGTTCAAGATCTTCTGTCATGCATAAAGCTAATCAAATATCATAATTTCACAATATATCTGAACTCCTTTCTTAAGCAATCCAAATCTAGGGCGGCAATCCCTCTCGTGTCATGATAAGTTCCTTCTATAGTATTGTTTGTAGAGTTGAAAGATTGATAGAAGACAAGCTTCGTTTCTTTTCTTTAGTTTTTTTTTAAAAAAAAGCTATTTTGGCCGTTTTATGGCTAAATTCATTATTAATTAATAGAAATGATGCTCTTCTTGTTTGTTGTGCTAGTACATGTCTTGAGAGGAGAGGAAAGAACTTGTCTCCATCTACTTCTTTAGCCAGCAAAGCTGAGAGAGAGAGAGAGAGAGAGAGAGAGAGAGAGAGAGAGAGAGAGAGAGAGAGAGAGAGAGATCCCTATTATGATTCAAATTTACTTGGCCAATTTCAGTGTCTAGACCTCAAGAATTGCAAGTTTAATTGGAACCAACACCAACATTCAATTATGTGTTCCCCTTTAAATTTTGCAACTTAAATTTTTCAGAACAAAAAATGCATTAAAACTGCAGCTGTTTAAGATTAATATGTTATCAATGATTGTGGAGCAGCATTTCATGATTAATATTAAGAATGATCAAAAGGTGCTCTTTTGGACGGTGGATTGGATGATTGCTTGGGAATGGAGAAGAAAAGGGTTTACTTTCCAATTCATGAACAAGTTAGCCCTCACATGGTTCTGGAGATAAACTAATCTCTCACCAACTAACAATTCATAAACTAAGAATTATGTATGTCTTTTTCTCTAAACAAATAGTGCCGACCAAAGGCTTGTCTCCCCCTCCATCCCCTCCCTAACTGCCCTTCATTTTGAGATTGCATTATTCTTATGTTATATGCGGTTTAATTTCGAGAATTATTAGCCTTTGCCTTCCCCCCAATCTTACAAAAACTTTAAAGGTTAAAAAATAAAAAAACTTCGAATGATACAGCGGTTGCATAACGTGATCATGTTGACGAAAGTTGTGGAAACCGTTGAGAACCATATGAACCCACCAACTTATTTCCTTACACCTATATGGCTTTTGCTGATGTCCTGATTTGCACCCTTCTTGATCGTGTATTTGCGATGGTGCTACATAATCGTGCGGTGCATAGATTCTCAGTGGTACTGAATGCCGATGCTCATGAATAACTATGCATCATTTGATACATATGAGAAGATTTAAATTCTTATGCTACAAGTTAGTAAGCAATTCAAAGCGCAACCCATTTAGTATTATCCTACTCGTGTTTGGTGAAATGAAGGTGATCTGTGTGTCTCAGAAAATAAAAGAACTATCTGATACTGCAAGGGTTTCTGTGCTTGTAGGTGTAGGCTCCGGAAAGGGGCAGGCATGAATTGATGAATGTATGAGATTTTGTGATGGTTATTGGGCTAGGGTATTTACGGATTGGCTTTATATTGTCGGCCTCAATCACTGGTGAAACGGACTATATCTATCATGTCCACTGGATCCACCTTCCTATTCCAAATATCCAAGCTGCTGAAGAATCACGCTACAAAGCTAATTATCGATGCAAATCGGAGTAACTTGGTTTGTGACGGCTCTGTCTTTCTGATACGGGTATGACAGCAACGTTGGGCTGTCCAACGAAGGTGGATATCTGATTATTATAATAAAATAATCATATATATAAGGTATAATACTAGTAATACTATATATTATATAATATATATATATATATATGCTTTTTTTGAGTTAATTAGGCGCAATCTCTCGCATAACATATACCAGATTTTTGTTAGCTAATTAACGAAGCAAATCGGAGTAACTTGGTTTATATGATCTGATCAGCAAGTTGGGTGTCAAGAAGTCATATTTGATTAATATTTTTTTGAGTTAATTAGACGAAATCTCTCTTATAATATATACCAGATTAATTTAATAAAAATAATTTTCTAATAACAGTCTATTGGACCGTGATCATGAAATCAAATAATAGACGTGCTTGTCCAGAATACACCATTAAATAAATAGATAAATAAATAATATATAATTTATATATAATTATAATTAATATATATATATTTACTATATATATATATATAAATATATATATATATATATTATATATATATATATATATATATATCTTACAACATTCAGAATTTTCTAACATCACACTTACAGCTATTCTAAAAAGAAAATAGGCAGAAGAAAAAAATACACCATGAATAAGATATTAGCAAGGAGACGAGTCATCACAAACCCAACTCGCTGGTAAAAGAAGACTACAAAACACAAAAGAGCCACAAAGATAAAAATGAGAAAAGACAAAGACACCGCAAAAGATAAGAAGATAAAGCGTGTCGTCAATATGTGTTAGTTCATACTAAGAGCTAGCATATCTAGCTTCATGCGAGCGAGAGCACCAGCCGGCAAGTCTTTTTTTAATTACAATTGCACCGTGACTAGAATTTAGGTATGTCCAATAAATAGATTATATATATTTATATATAAAAGACATAATTGTATGATTGAAAATATATGAGTACTGTTACAGACGAATTAAGTCACTATATTTAGCAATGAGTTTAGTATTTTTTGGACGTCGTTCTATCTTTGGACCATAGCTTATTTTAGTATTTGTCTAATTCGAATTTAATTTTGTGGTTAACTTCAGGGTATTCTGAAAACTTTTAACATATACAGAGTATAAATGTTTTTATGTATATAATAACCAATAAATTTGCAACTATTGGTTATAAAATAAGTTATATGAAAGCATCTTGCAAGCATAAGAAATAAAATAAAACTTTATAGTAATATTTTATCGAAATAATATGTCTACTTTTTAACTCAAATCATTATTCGTTAAAATTTGTATAATTTAATTATATTAATCACTTAATATATTATTATATTAAATTCTATAAAATCTAATATTAAATTCTAGTGAAATAGTGCTACGTAAAAAGTAGTAACCAATTGGAATTTATTGGCTATTGGGCCAATCCGATTTGCAAACG
Organism: Xerophyta viscosa; assembly: GCA_002076135.1. NCBI lineage: Eukaryota > Viridiplantae > Streptophyta > Magnoliopsida > Pandanales > Velloziaceae > Xerophyta > Xerophyta viscosa. The sequence continues at coordinate 1,705,573 of MJHO01000037.1, read as the reverse complement.
CTGTGCGAAGAGCCCATTTGCGATGTTACCGAGCTCCGGTGGCGACGCCGAAGGCCACCTACCAAATTGTTTATCATCGTCAATCTGCAAGTTTAATCTGACATCTTCCCAATTAATTTCCACCAAGACCGACGCCGATCTCACACAGTGATAACCCCCCAAACCCCCGCTCGTCGACGCCATTGATCGAAGCTTCGCCGAATCATCATCGTATGTAGAAACCTTCTCCCGCTCCTTTAATTTCCCTCAACAATCATCAACCAAATCTTCGTAGAATTCGCAGGAATTGGGGGAGCTGATGGTGGTATAACTTTGTCGGGAATGGCGGTGAGTTATCTTCTGGTGTCGGCGGTCGCCACGGCGTTGAGCATCGCCGGGCTGCAGTGGTGGGTGGTAGCGCTGGTAGATGAAATTAGGAACGACGGGCTGATCGAAGGTGACGTCATTAATGCCGAGAATGTCTGGCGCGCTCTGCAGCTGGCGATCGGCTCGCGCGTAACGGTTGTGTTGTTGGTTAATCTCGCTGTCAATCTGTATGTTCTTACCCTGCTATGCCTCAAGGTGAGATTGTTTCCGATCTTTTCATTGATCAATGATACTTATGGGCATTGTTGTAGACTATAACTACGTATATAATTGTTAAATGTTACTCGAGTATATTGCATTCTGGTCTAATCTACATCTGGCTAGTTTGTTTGACATTCTGTGTCATCCGACTTGCTTAGGTTGAGTCTGAGGCGGCCAACCTGCTAGCAAACTTGCTCTAATCAGCCTCGTTGCCCCTGCTTGGCTGACTTGACTTCTTGACCTGCTTTGTATCACCTCGTGCTATAACTGTTAAACGTGATTGGTAGACACATGTTAAACAAGATGACATGCCGAAGTCCATTTTTCCCATTACACATAAAGGTCATTGTGTTGCGTTCGAAAACAAGTCATAAATATGTTGCGATCTTCAAGTTAGTACACAGGCAAGTTCAGTTAGAACAAAAATTACATCCTCGCAACGGGAAGAGTTGTCAGCCATATGCATCAGGAGGGCCTAGTAGGCATAGGCGTTTGATTTGTATAAAAGTCATGTCATTGACGGAGAAACAGTTGTGTATAATACTTTGTATGTGATCCACCTAGTGGCTAGATAATTAGATCATATTGAGTATTTAAAGTGCTTGGTACCATACAAAGAACTACATGTGTATGAGGTTTCTTTTTGACAGTATATCAGTTGTCATGAATTTTTTTTAAAAAAAAATAAATTCATAATGTTGGAGTAATTTTAACTGATGGTTGCTATCAACTATCAAGTTTCTTGAAAACGAAAACCTATAAGCACTTTTTCATCCCTACAAATGATTTTGTCATATTATTTTACTTCACAAATTTAAATGTGCTTAGTGGAGCCTTGACGTACTCTTGACAACCATTTTAGAGAATTCGCTATCCATGCCTACTTTCAAGCTGGGACAACTAAGATATGGTAAAGGACCATAAAAATCTAAGGACTATCATCGTTTAGATCACTAAGTACAGAGTACAACTAAACCTATGTGCTTGCTAGGTTTGCTAGCATCTAACTTGGAAAGAGGAGCAAATAAGTTCACAAACATAACGTTGCCTTCATTCAGACTTAGGGAACTTCTACCAATTGGCACTTATAACTTTTTTTACTCGTCATTTCTGAGAGTTCTTTCTTTGTTTTGCAGACACTCTTCTTTGTGCAACTAAATCCATCTGAGACACGGAAGATCGTCGAGCGACTTGTTAATTATGTTATTTCAAGGGTGATGACTGAAACTGAGTACCTTTATTTGTCATCAAGTACCTTTTTCTCACGGCCATACATTTCAAGTGGCCACAGTATAACTGTTAATGGTTGTTACATGTATTGGATTCCTTCTGCACGAATAAACCTCAGAACCCCTTTCATATGCTGTATTTTATTTTCAATAGAAGGAATTCGCCACTATATTTTTACCACTTTGTGTGCTCAATCAAGTTCCAATTCTTTCTTCATGTTCGATTTTATATGTGCTTATTGAAAATATAGTATGAGTTGAAGAATTGTGATACTGGCATTTTCTTGTAAGTTCATGAGTATGGTAATTGTTTTTGGTGATGAAAAATCCTGGTATTAATTGTCATTTTCATCGTGTTATGTCTTTTTCGAGTTTTGAGTTCTTCTGTTTCAACTTGCTTCCGTGAGTTTGTTAACCGTTACAGCTACATATCTTTTACATTACATAGTTACTTGTGTCTCAGAAAATTCATTTTGAAAACAGACATAAACGTTTAGCAACATTAGTCGCCATCCTTTCACAAATCGTGAATCTTATAGTGTTGTCGCGAAGTTCTCGGAAAAGTATATGAAATCCCAGGTGCAAGACCATTAAGATGGGTTATTAAAAGCTCGTTGCTTTTTCTTTTAAAGATTTTAGAGTGTTTCGATTTGGATATTTTATTTCATGACTTATTGAACATTGGTTGGACAGGGACCTTTCATTCTTTTGGTTGTTCCTCCATCTGGATATCATATGACAACATGGTTGGCTTGGTTTACTGTATTATGTTCCCTGAAGGTATGATGTGTAATGTGAAGCATGCTTTGTTATTTTCATGAACTCTTGAAAGATTTCATTTTTCATTTATTTCATTTTTTCCCTCTGTAGATGTTTTCATCACTGGCCAGAGATAGGCTCGAGAGTTTGAATGCATCTCCTTCAACAACTCCCTCAAAATACTTCCGCGTTTTGTCAGCTTTGTTGTTGGTTTTATTAGCCGATCTTTTATGGTAATATTTGTTTCCTTTCAAGTGATGTATCTTATGAATTATGTTTCATAATCATTTAATTTCTCGCAAAGGGCGGAAGTGACTTTGCACACATTTTTCTTGCTTATTTGCTCCTAAAGCAGCACCCTCTTGTTAGGTAAGTGTGCCTCCTGTCAGTTGGCTTATAATCCCTTCCAAGTTTGTGAAGACTCGCCTATGTTAGAACTTAAGTGTACTCCTACTTCTAAATCTCCATTACTGAGCCTGTAAATATTTGCTTTGCCTGGTGATTTGGCAATTGCAATTCTTTGTAGAAGTTTTTTAATTAGACACTCGGTATATACTATGATTTGATTTTAAATTTAACATAAAAATCCGCCCCATGCACTTATACAATAAACGTTTTCCAAAGGCTGGTCATCATGATATCTCCTAATCTTGTATGTACTACTTGAAAATATTCGCTCTGCTTTCTTGGACGTCTTTTACATGTGCTATATTTTCGCATTGCAAATTAGGTATTTTATCATTTGATGATGCATCTATGTATTAAACAACATTATAGAGGGGAACCAAGAAAAAGAGCCCTTTTTTGTTGTTTAAACATCATCATATCACTGGTCACATTGGTAACGGATCTAGTTGCAGATTAGTTGTTTTCATGGTTTTACGTGCTAGGCGGCACGCTCAGTTCCGACCGTGCCGGTTGGCATTTTTTTTTTGTTTTAGTTTTATTTTATCAGCCACATCGACCTTCTATGTGGCAGTGAATTATGCACTATATACTTTTGCTATGTAATTACGACATTGTATTTAGTGTTTCATTAATATTTTTTATTATTGCTTAAGTAATTTAATATTTAAAAAATAAAAAGTTGTACGGATCTGCACGTCTCGAGTTTCGGATTTACCTAAATTTGGCTTGGCACGCACGGAAAACCTTGGTTGTTATATTAAAACAATGTTTCTGTTAAAGGACAAAACAAAGGAGATGAGAGAAGAGGGAATTTGTTCTGAACTCACATTCATAGATAAAGTGCAGATGACAAGGAGAAGAGGGAGTTTAGCCATGCTAGAGAGCCGATGTTAACCATTAATAGAGAAAGGCCTTGTTTAGGCCCTTTCTGGTGGAGAAGGGCCTGGAAAGTTTTGATCTTGGCTGTTGTGGTTTATTGAAAGCTCAATTATCACGTATCAGGAGATATGTGTTGTGTAATATTTTGATGTTGTTTAATGCAGTACTGTACAATAGATTAAATGGCGGTTCTTTTAGTCATTTCATACACGTTATTAGTGCCTTTTTTGTTCTTTCCAAAAGCTAATTTCCCTTGTATATTTCAGGATAAAGTTATGCATGACTACGTACGAATCGTTCGGTTCCAACTTGTATTTATTGTTGTTATTTGAACCTCTCAGCATTGCTTTTGAGACAATTCAGGTAATAATGCTTACACTTGTCACTGGTTTCTCATCAGTAGTTCTTCTGTTTTTTTTAATAATAATTGGTATGTCATATTACGATGTTATTGGAAAGAGTTGATGTGTTAATGCCTTGGTGAAATATTCTATATGTATTATCCTAGTTTAAGTTCGGCAAAGACACTTTTCTTGACATGGTTGTCCGTATAATACATGGAAATTGCAGTGTTTTTGTTCATCATATATGTCATATTAATAATATATCCTACTTCTTAAAAGTACTAAAGCTAATGTCTGTTAATGAGATATCCTACTTCTTAAAAGTCTATCTTACTACAAATTCTTATAATGATGATCTATAAATATCTAAGTATGCGGTGTTTATTAAAATGATGCCAATAGGTAACTGCGCTATATGAACAAAGCTGTGACTTCATAATAGTATTTATTGGATACTCGTAATCCTTACTAATGCATGGTGCCTTTCTTGGATGAGCTGCATTTTATCGTCACGTTATAGTAGATTATATGGTGTTGCGGTTGGTAGGTTGAGGGTATGCACAAAAACACATTCCAATATAATATCTGTGAAATATGTGCTTATGTTATTTAAGTACATACTTATGGTTCAGTTATCTATACTGAAAATCCTTAAAAGCTTCGTAGGATTTGTGCAACTTAATGTGGTTGATTAAGTGGACAAATTTCTTCAAGAGGTTCAGGATTTGTAGTCTATACCTTAAAAGTCTTCAACCAAAAATAACCAATTGCTTAGGTAAATTAATTATTAATTTATTGTGTATGTAAGTAATCTACCCATATGAATTTTAAGCTCTCTAACTTTTGGCTCTAGTGCAATCTGATCCCTGCTGTAGGGAATTAAAGCTTGCTCTTTACTCTATTGATACTTACAGTGAAACTGCTGAATCTACTTTCATTTTAGTGAGACAATTGACTAAAAAGATCATTAAACAGTATGGTAGTAGTTTGAATGGGGAAGATGCCGCAAATGGGGATGGAGAAACACGTTCCTCTTAGTTAATGTATGAAAGTTATAGGTGATGTATTTCATTTATGATCTATATGACATCACAATGCAGGCAATCATGGTTCACGCGTTTCAATTGCTTGAGATATGGCAACGCCATTCCGTTGAATATGGTGTGGATATCCTTGGCTTGGATGTTTATAACAAAATAGTAGCAGGTAAAGAAAAACTGCAATATGTTGGCCATTTTGTGCTTGCCAAAAGTCATATATTTCATTGTTACCAGAGATGAATCTTGGATTTGTCTAACACAGTTTTACTTCTTATTAACAGTTTAAAATGTGCTATGTTTGTTCATCATTTTAAATCTTCTCTTTGTGGTCCTTGATGTAATGGAATGCAAAAGTAGTAAGTTTGTGTTGGGATTGGCCCACCAGCTTCGATCATTACAAAAAATCAACAGCATTTAATTTGTTATACCTGAATAAGGTGGGATTGGCTATTCGGTCCTAGCCGATCCTTGTTGGAGTAGTCAAAAAGAAAGTTGGACGAATGCACAAATTTAAGTTAAATTTAGGTTGTACTAGGAGGAGCTTCTGTCATTTTGAACAATTAAAACTGCTGGCAGGTAACATTTATGGATGTACTTAACAAAAATTAGGAAATATGACAAAATTCTCCCCCTTTCTTTCTAATAGCTCCAAGAGTAACAATCCTTGGTAAGAAGCCCACTGACATGTCTATAAGGTCTCTCCTGTGTCATGAACGTTAGATATCAACATTTAATGTCTATTCTATTCTCAAGTGTTAGTTGAGAAATATTATTACACATTTGAATGCTAAATTTGCATAAAAAATATCAGAGAAGCGACTTCTTTCTCCATGTTCCTCAATGTTGGATGAGAGTGGTAGTTAGGATATACAATGTTTATGGTTGGGTTCTAAAAGTTATTCATCTGTTTATCTGCAATAGCGATATTGCCCCTTATAAGGTTGTTTTCATACACGTTGCTACTTTTTTTTTTTTACACAGGCCCTCTAAACTGTCTTAGTAGTTTATATTGCTCTTACCATTTGACTACAGTTTAGATTTTTTTTTTTTTGGTTTTCTCGCCTTTGCTTGTATATTATAGTATTATACCAAGTCCATACCTTTGGTTGCAGGATCTATGTCAGAGTGGAAGGGTGTTATTGTCCGAAATTGTGGTTTTCTCCTGGACATGATGACATTGACAATGGCATTAGGTCATTATCTAACCATCTGGTGGCTTCATGGCGTCGCATTTCACGTTGTTGATCTATTCCTCTTTATGAATTTGCATGTAATCTTTTTTTTTTAAAACTCAATTATCATTTTTTGGAGCTGTAGTTATCCGTTAAACTAGTGTATGACAACAGCTTTGACATTTAATAGGCTCTTGTAAGTGCAATTTTGAAGAGGATTAGAGGATATTTGAAGTTAAGGAAAGCTTTAAGTTCCCTCAATGGAGCACTTCCTGATGCTACATATGATGATATTTGCTCATATGATGATGAATGTGCAATCTGTAGAGTATGTTCTCTGTTCTGTTTCAAACTAGGATTTCTTTTTGTTTTTTCTATTATTTTTTTGAAAGGCTGATCAGCTTTATTTTTCAGGGGCCAATGGCTAGGGCAAAAAAGCTATCATGCAATCACCTTTTCCATCTTGCCTGCCTAAGATCTTGGTAGAGGCTGGAAACCTATCACTTCTTACAATGTTTTCTGTATTTTTTGTTTTGTGTTAAATGTTATAGATTGTTATGTCCCTAAGTTAATTTTGATTAATTTTGTGTTATTTCTGTTATTATTGTTAATCTAGCTTTCTTGTCTTCTCAAGTGCTCCTGACTATGTTACGTTGTCGAAGTATATCTTCTTGATAAAGATCCATCTGCGCAATTGAAATGCTTGGAAAGTGTCATTTGTAAATGGTTTTTCGTTTTCGGAAAATCAGCAATAATTGGACTCTAAACCAAGTGGAATTTCTGTGTTGCCTTGTTGAACGGATGAGTGGTGAGAGTGTCAATTAAGTGGAAGTCGGAAGTTAAGTGGAGCCACTGCCAGTTCCATAGCAGTTGAGTTTTAGAATACCAAATATATTAAAGTTAAATCAGCAACCTCTATATTTCAGCTTGAATGGATTTATTATTCTTTAAAATATAGGCAATCCAAATGAAGTTCAGAACAGCTTAAGAATTTTAATTTATCCTCGATTTACATTTACATCTTGAAGTTGCTCTTGGCTCTTTGATGTACTTTATATTTATTGGATTATAATTATTTTACTAGGTGATACTGTCTTTTGAGCTTCTGATTGTAACTAAGGGTTATCTTCTATTTGGCTATCCGGTAAAACATTAGTTAAGGCAGAGCAAGCAAGTATAAGTTGTATAACTCAACGTCCATTCAACATATGCAAATACAGGTGGTCAAATTAATTTTTTAATGGGGTTAATGGTTCACAGTCAAATGTGGCCTATTAGATGATAATTAGATGTCTACACATAGATAAAGAGTACTACGATTGTGATAAATGATTCTGACTGATCTTTCATTCTGTTAGTCCTATTATGTTCTGTGCTCGTATTCTTGCTTGAAGATCTGTTATTGGTTGTCAGGTTGGATCAGGGCTTGACAGAGGTGTATTATTGCCCGACATGTAGAAGGCCACTTTTTCCCCCAAATTCCCAACAATCAACAAGCTCTGTTACTAGAGAAATGTCAATCAATGACCAGGTTTCTGAAGCTGATCAGGAGACAGAACGTGGGCAACTTGGAACATTTTCAAGTCAGCAGCAAAGTGTTTCTGATCCTGCTTGGAGGTGTGATTAGCTACACCCTATGGATGTTTGTATAACAGTTTGCATCTTATACGTTGAATGATGATCATTTCTACCTTGTAGCTAAAATATAATTCATTATAAGCTAAAACACTACTGGATTTAATTTTGCATTCATGCTGGTGTTTTGGGTAATGGATAGATTCTGTTTTAGAAGCCACCAACTTTCTTTTGACTTTTGATGCATTTAAAAGATGAAGAACAAATGGGTCCAAAAACAAAGGAAAAAATTCATGGAAATATTAAGATAAAGAAATATGATTAGTTGACTTATGTTTTATTGCAAATGAAGTCTTCTAACTGATTGATCCATGTGATTCACTTTATTGAATTGTCACACACAAGCTTTTTTTATTGCCTATTACTAATTGTGTTTCTTCCTGTTGATATGTTTCATATGAATGCATATTTTTTTGTAAAAAGCATAAATGTATAAACATGAAAGTAAACATTTTTTTTTATCCATTATTACATCCTTTGACTCCAATACTACTAGTTTTATTTTGGTTCTAGATGAATTATTGATCTAGCCATTGGACAAGTACTATATGTGCCTCAGTCATGCATTTTCAATATCATTTCTTTCTCCAGTTGATCAACATGTGTGCGCGCAAAAACTTGCACATGATATTTATTTATTTGTTTTGGGGAGAAGTCATGAATGCTGAAATCTTATAGATTTAGTATATTGTTAGTATGTCTTGTATCAGTTTCTAGCACCACAATTCAGGCTGTCTTGTATCTACTTCTAGGACTTATAGTTCTGTAATACTTTGTCTATAATATGCATAGTATTGAAGATTAAGTATTTAATCTTGTCTCGTGCTCAACGCGATTTCAGCTTTAAAAATTAAAATAGTCATTTTATTTTCAAGTAATGAACTATGTTTCAAATGAATGAACACACATCCTGCTACTTGCGTATGGTATAACCTAACTCATGTGATGTGGTACTCTTAAGGATACTTCTTTTTATTGTTAATCTTGTCTAGATGTCGTACATGATATAATCCTACATCTCCAAGTGGCTTTAGATTTTCAAATTAATTAGTTTTCATCATCTGGATGAAAATTGTTGCTTGAAATTTGCAATTGAGCTTGTCTATCATGTTCCTTACTTCATCAACTCAGCAGTGTAAGAGGAGGACTTGATTCTGCGTGGATTCCTTCTTGGCCAAACCCAAGAGCAAATGATGCTGCAAGCACGTCCACAGCTATCACATCAGCTAGTCTGAATGGCGTGCAGATGATGATGAGGCAGCTAGCATCTGTTGGTGATAACTATTCTCGCCCTCAACAAGAAGAATCTTCTTGGAACTTTTGGTCATCTTCTCAAGTCTCTGATGTACCTCATTCCTCTACGAGACGTGGCATAAATGAAGGTGTAAGATTTAGAAGTGCATCACATTCGTCAAATGGAAACATATCTGCTATGGTAGACAGAGTACGTGAGGTTTTACCTCATATCCCTGATGAGCTAATTGTTCAGGTATAAATTCTTATCTTATGATATTTAATTTGCCTTTGTTTTGCTAAATTTTTGTTAATGCTCTCTCTTCTTCATGTCTGCAGGATTTAGTAAGAACCAACAACATCAATATTACTGTGAATAATCTTCTTCAACTTCAATAACTACACAAACTATGTATAATATATATGTTATACTGCCAAGTCATCTGGTGATGCTGTATGGTGAAGTAGTTCAGGTAGTGAGTGGGTGGGATGGCGGCAAAAGGCTCGTATTCTCTACATAACTATTTTCTTTTGTAAAGCTGTATATATAAAAAAGGCTTAAGGCAACCTAACATCACCAATTGGCAGCAAAGGGAATCATATTTGATGTCATTTTCTTTTGTGATAATAAATAAAAATTTAATTGCTGTTTCAGTTATTTGTCTCTCATTTGATGACCATTGCAACTCCCCAATGTTTCTCCCATGAAAGTATCCTGTTTATATGGGTGATAATTTTTGGTCTCAGCGGGCGGGCCTTGGGTTTAGGGCAATCCGAACCCAAGTTGGGCCATATGATGAAGTCAAAGTTGGCCTGATTTATTATCGGTTCTATCCGTTTGGCCCACTGATCGCACTTATTAGTAAAATGATATAAATTAATAATATATAGTTTGATCAGTTTTATTAATTTTGTTTAGGTACCCAACTTAAATTAACTGATGAATACACAACTGATCCCAACCTGACAGGCCCACAACCCGAATCGTAATTTTTCGGGCCAGTGTTGGTAGGATCAAAATGGGTCATGTATTGAGGACCCTCTGTCTAGCTAATTTTGTCCGATAGACCCCAGACAAACCAGGACATTTTAAGATCATCTTCAGGTCCTCAATAGATTTTAAAATCTCTATAATTTTTCAAAAAATTTTGAAGTTACAAATTTTTTTGCTGTTTTATCAAATGAATCAATCGAAATTGTCAATGGCAACTTAGATTGGACTTATCTGGTTGGATGAATCAGATTGATTATCCGATTTAGACCTGATTCATCATATAACTGAAGTTGATTTATCTTCAAAGAACCTATTGTAACTTCAGAAGTTTGTAGGATCTAGCGATGTCCTTAATTTAGGAGGACCTTTTTAAATATTTGAGCTTTTCGGGATCTAGCACAACTTGACACCACTTTCTAAAATCTCGGACATTTGGCATTTAAAATCATCGCATAAACTTTTTCTTTTCTTTTTATTTTTACACTCATTTACCATAACACTAGTGAGAAAATGCTAAATATGCTAACAAACACGGCATAGCTGTTCTTCTCAGATAATGTCCCAAAAAGGTCGGTCCGGTTTGAGTTATTGTGAGATTATATCCTCTCATGTCATATGTTTCTGAGATGACATTCCTTCAGCATGCAGAGTATGATTTTGCTCCACGATTACTTGAGATTTGATATAAATTATGACTTTGGGTTTGGGATATTTTTGACGTGCAAGCATGCTGTGTATATTTTATTTTTCTTTTCCATCGAATCCTCCCTTTTATTCTTTGACTCGAACTTTGACCTGCAAATTCTGCGCGAAGTTTCCAAGCTAAGTTTGTAGTTGCAAAATTTATTGAAAACTTCAACATTAATATATATTTTTAAATAAAAGTTCAGAAACTACAGTGTAAATCAAAAGCTGTATAGATCAAAACAAAAATTTTGAGCCAAATATTTCAAATATATTTAGAATTAGGGGTAATTATGACAGTGGGCCTCATCAATTAAAGCCCAAGCATCAGCGGTCCAATGGCTGCACGAGAGAGGAGAGCAAGCAACTCCTGTAGAAGGAACTCGGACGCCATCTCCAACCAAAACACCACCGCTTCCAACTCCGATCGGGAATCTCTCAATCGAGACAATCAGAAGCGGCGCAGCCAAGTCAAGCTTCCTCCTCTAATATATGTATATATGCGACATACAAATATTAATTATTTAATCCGTTCTGTTTATTTCTTTTGTCTTCTGATCGATCTCCCAAGCTTTCACGTCTCTGTTGCTTTCAACTTGTACGTTTTAATCCTCTCTTCATTTTCCTTGTGTTTATCAAATTTCGGGTTTCAAGTTTAATTTTGAGATTGAACTTAATTGATTAACCTCATATCTTCATTCTTAATCGATTCAAAGTTGAAGTGATGGCCAAGACTTCTTTCAAGCAGGATCATACCTTCGGTATCATACCTTATCTTCTTCTTTTTTTCTCTTTTGGCTGAGGACGTGTTTATGTTGTTTTAATGATTGGTTTTGGTGTTTCTTGATGATCAGAGAAGAGGAAGGCTGAGTCGGCGAGGATCAGGGACAAGTACCCTGGTAGAGTTCCAGTAAGGATTTGACGTTCATATTATATGTTATTCGTATTATTTTCTCAAGTTTGTTCTTTCGCTAGGTGTTTGTTGTTCTTATGTGATTGCTTGAGGATTACGCTGTGAGATTTTAAATTTCTTGATGCTATCCAGTCTTTAGCGTTTTGCTTCGTGGACGATGTTTATATTCATGATATGGTTTTAGAGGCTAGGAGGTGGGTGTTAATTGGTGGTTTTAGATGCTAGCTTTGATGGATTGTTGCTTGCCCTAGTATTTGAATTGGTTAAATCGAATTTACTTTTTCAACGCGAAATGTGAAGGAAAGGTGGTTTAGATATCAGGCTACCGTACTTTTTACAAAGCCGCACAATGTGTTGATCATCTTCTTCTCTAACAGGTATGCTGTGGTTTGCTATTTAAGGACCTCTTTTTTAAACTATATAACATCCACACTACAATGGATACAACAACAACAGCAACAACGTCAAAATGGTAGGTCCGTCCAAGCAAGGTCTAGGAGGGTAAGATGTATGCATCCATGTCGCAGGGACTCTGCTTTTGTATGACCCTTGGCCTGAAAACTAATATCCAAACACTCGAGAATACAAACACTTTCGTGAAGTAAGACCTCAAAACCGAGCACACTTAAAATAGTATGGGAAGAAACAATAAGAGGGGACAAAACCAAAGAACAAGAATAAGAGAACGATAAAAAAAAAAAAGAGGAACTACAACACACCGACCGGATCCAAACTCTGAGTCATCTAAATAAGAGTATTCCTAACATGAGTTTTAGTCCGCCACCCAGCTTGCTCGACTGCTAATTTTCATCAAGTTCTAAAATGCAAAGTTTTGCTGGATGGTTTCTCTCCAACTCATCAGTACCTTTTTTTTTTTCTAACCCTTACATCTCCTAAGGAGTGTAGTTATTGTTCTTCGTCTCATATAATCAAACCACTATAACCATTTTTTCCTAATCTTGTCTTTTATAGAAGTCACTTTGAGTTTTTGTTTGACCACCTTATTCTGAATCTGCATTTGATAGAGTGACAAAATTGTGGAAAGCTACTCTGTTAGAGTAGCTTATTCGTTAATGGTAGAATGGATGTTGCTAGGAAAAGTGTTATTATCATTATAGCAAGTTGAATCTTATTTATTAGTGGTACTAAATAAATTAGTCAAAATTATTTAATATCAGACTAGAAGGATTGTGCAGGTTTGGTCATGCATGTATTTATGTTAATAATTAATATACAATTCAGCTAATTTTTGTTGGCTGCTCAGACCTGATCTGCTGTGCAGATTCAATTATGCAAAAGGATTTAACAAAGTTATTTTTAGACGCAAAGTTGATTTCCTAATGCAGAGCCTGTAGTTGTACGCCAAATGTGTTCGTGTTCCTTTTCAAGCTTCTCTTGCAAGTTTCATAATCATCCCTGTTAACCATCAAATTTGTAGGATTCATAGTTATATTTACTTTCTCTATATGGGCTTGTTGAGAATTCCGTCCATTGTCGTATTTCGTAATTTCAAGGCATGAGATGACTGTTCTAGTGAAATTATCCTCTTTTGTTATTATTAGGTGATCGTGGAGAAGGCTGAAAGAAGCGACATACCAAACATTGACAAGAAGAAGTAAAGTTCTCTTTTAAGTCTACGTTTTTATACTCTTTGTTTGCTGTTGCTGTAAAGTTTCTTTTCTTTATTTCACATTTTCACTCATTGTGTGACCCATTATAATCACCACAGGTACTTAGTTCCAGCGGACCTTACTGTTGGGCAATTTGTCTATGTCATCCGTAAACGAATTCAATTAACCGCGGAGAAGGCTATTTTCTTGTTCATTGATAATGTGCTCCCACCCACAGGTCGAACATTTCCACAGTTTAAGTTATTTCTCACTGATTAGTCAATATTACAATTGACTTTTCTTTGGTTTTTTAAGGTGCTGTTATGTCTGCTTTATACGAGGAGAAGAAAGTGAAGATGGATTCCTGTATGTTACCTACAGCGGTGAAAACACTTTTGGATTCCAGAAACCTGTTTAACCCCGATAAGTTCTTCTTCTAATCCCCGATCTTCACGCCTGTGTCAAAGTCTTCTGGAGCCTCGGTCATGGATAAATGTAGAATTGGCTCTCTGTATATTCCCATTGGCAAATCTGTCTCAGATGACTTGAAGAACATTTGACGATTGAAGCTGCTAATCTCCGATATGTAAATTTATCCTAGTTCACAAGTGTTTTCAGTTCCTGGCTATTGTCTTTCTTATTGAAGATGATGAAAATTCAATGACCTCGAATTACAGCCCCACGGCTGAGTAGCTAGTAGCATCGCTGCTTATTAAGAAATAACTTATGAGCGTAAGTTAGACCATGGCTTGTGCATTCGGAGCTCAATTTTGAATTCGCTTGCTAAACTAAGTCAATTAGCAAGCTAAACTTAGTCAATTAGCATAAAGCCAGCATGGAATGAGAAACAAGAACCATGCTTTAATTTTACTCTGGTTCCATTTAACCAGAGGTGTGTAAGTGCAAACGACGGATCAAGGGACTGAGTTCAGGAGAAATTTTGGGTGATATTTGGAGATCGTGAGAACTAGTGAGGAAGTGCGTTATTCATAGAGCAATCACCTTCTGCTCTGATAGGGAGAAGCATCTCTCGTAACTACACTACGCTAGCTGATGAGTGGGGGTCAGGAGATTATAGTTTACTAAACGGTGCCTATTGTGACAATAAGAATTTTGCAATGCGTATGTATCTAAAAAATATCATTCAGACATTCCTACTGCATGGGATCTTTAGGAAATAGGGACATAAGTAGAGGGGCACGACACAGAGATGAGATATGGTAATTTTGTAAAAAATAAGATATAGGTTTGGTTCAGACAAGACATAAAAGTATTATAAATAATTAAAAAATAATGTATTAAATATTTAAAAATATAATAATATTTAGTAATAAAATTTATATATAATATAATATTTTATGTGTCTAAGATTAATTTAAATAAAATTTTTTAATTACAACCATAAAAAATATAATGTTTAAATATATAACTATTATATTATTGGTATTAAATATTACTTTTCAAAAAAAATAATAATATAAATTTAGACATACGTGTTAGACACTTTTATCTGACGTGTTCACCATGCGTCTCTGAAATTTATTTTTATTTCTTTTGTGGGACATATCATGGCGTGTTTGGTCTTATCCGCAGCGTGTTTGTATGAAATACTGTACGAGATAAGATCCGTACTTCACTGTGAGATTTTCATGTGATTTAAATGACCAAATGCACATTCATGATAAAAAAAATATCATTCATCAGAATTCATGATTATCATTATATAATATAAATATAAAAAAAAAAAAATCAATATAGAGAGAGAGAGAGAGAGCGCCTTCAAATCACATGCACAAGAAAGTGAAGAAAAATATCTTGCGCTGAGGGATGGGTGCTTTGTTTCACTAACCTCGGCACAAAACTACGCAACACGGTTTCGAAGGTCGCTATCCTAACGCATTCGTTTCCAGTGCCGGCAATCATTCCCAGCCCACGTCTCCCGCGGATCGGAGACCGTGGGTTCCTGAGCCATCTACAGGCCAACCCAGTAGCCGGGCCGTATTACCCCCACGTGGCCCGTATCCCGTGCCGTGCAGACAACGCCCCGCGCGCTGCGGACCGAGGCGCATCGTTCCGCGGTTCACGCTTTGCGGCTTTGCTGCGGCCGGTTCGGTGAGCCTTAGCTCGTAGTCCGCCGACCCACGAGGGCCGCGACTGTCGTTGGAGCGGTACGGAGTGCCTGCCGTCCCCTTACCGCGGAGCTCCGACGAGGTGTCTTTACCCATCTCCGGGCTGGCACACACGTGTGTCTTCAACGGGTTCCACTCTCTCTCCTCCTCTGCTTCAGGATGCTGATACTTCGTTGATTTCGCGAACATGCATAAATGTTTCTCATTCATCAGAATCTGATATTCCGTTTTTCCAAGACAAAAGAGAAGGCTTTCTAGTTTTTTCTAGTTTTACTTAAATACAGCAAGTGCGGTGCAAACTTTCTGAGACGATGTTGAAACTCACATTGACTAAGAACCCGTTTGGTTAGTTGTTGCATATAAACTTCACGTTTATACAAGACAACCTCTAGATTGGCGCAAAGCTTTGTTTATTTTATATTTGCATTATATTAAAAAAGAAGCTTTTCATGGCTACAGTATATAGAAAAGAGCAGCAAGCACGGAGCACCACGATCAAAACTGTATAGGATCACGAGAGAAAGGACAAACGCAACGGGGCTTCTCGGCCCTAACAACGCGCTCCTCTGAGGTCCGATTTCCCTACATTCGTTTCTCCTCTTTATTTATTTACATGTTTGTTCCAAGTCCAACCCTACCACCTTCCGTTAACAAAACATGTAGTTATCTCTGTTCATATACAATTCCTAATTACTTATAATCAACTCATAATCTACTATAAATCATATAATGTTATATATATATATATATATATATATATATATAGGCTATTGTGTTGTTCACATCACATATATAAAACTTAGTAAGTCATACTGTTGTGTTCTTCTTTCTCTTGGAGTAGAGTAGAAACTCTCCATCATACACTGTCATATAGCAGTTAACTAATAGAGATTTCAGTTGCTCACAACAATCTCTGTGCCTCACAGACTCTATCTCCAGCAATAACTAACCTTCATAGCGGCTGCTTGTCGCATTTTTCCTCTGAGAAATAACAAGTTATACATGAGTTTCAGCTTCTCATAGGCCCTTACTTAATTCCCCATCACCTACAAATAGTCTGCTTTGATTCGCATCACCACATCAAAGCAACGTCCATTTGAGAAAGGAAGAAGAAAACTTTGTTTTAGCTGTGCAGGATGTCTTTGCTCTTCTTCCTTCTTGTACTGCTATCTCTTTTCGTTCACTGTTGCAGTGGCCGCCAATTGGATTATTCCGACAGCCGATCTCAGAAGGTTGGTAGAAAATTCTTAACATCTTTTTTGTGCATGCAAAACGATTAATTAGTTAGTCCGATGTATTAAATATTTTATTTTACTTTTTGTGTAAAAGACTTTGCCTACGTTAAGAAGATCCTACATGTCTTAGCAGACAGCGATCATAAAGTTGAGTTACTATCCTTCTTAACTATCTAAAACTTGTCTGATTAGGACTTCGTCGCTGTTCCTCCGGTGCCTCCTCAACCTTTTGATGGAGATGATATAAAGGCCATGAAACTCAAGAAATTAGAAGTTGTTTCTAAGGGAGTGATGAAGATGAAGACCAAGACTTTAACAGCAGGTAGTGATACTACTAGTGCTGTGCACCAAGAGCATCCAGGGTTCCACATAGATTATGAGGCACCTCATCTCCACCCTCCATCTCACAACTGATATTTCTTGGATTCAAACAAACACTTGATTATACTCATCATGATCTTGACGATATGACCTTCAGATCTTCTTCCATAATCCTTCATGACTACATACTCAAGATAGTCTTATCGAAAACTGTTACGTAATACTGTGCATGTGTTATGGTGATTGAAACGCCACGGTTCTCTTCTATTTTGCTAGTGCATGTTATATATGTAATTGTGGAGTTATATGAACTCCCAGTTTTGTTATTTAAATGACTGATAGTTCCAATTGCATGCTCTACGATGGATTGCACTGAGAAAGAATGTTACTTTGTCTGATGTTGGTTACTATCGGACATGGAAACTAGAGGCAAAGTAGATACAAACCTGGCAGTTTGGGACATAAAAACAGCTAGCTACACTTCAAGTACAACTATTATTTTGCATAATTATGTCAATGGAGTTAATTTTGAACATAATGCCTTGTTAGAAGTCAACACATAGGGTGGCAAAATATGCCATTCTATAAAGTCTTTATAATTAGGGGAAAGAATGATAATCTTGGACGTTATAGATTAGCAGAATTAAGATTAGTATGCGGAGAGTAACATGTGATTTCTTGTATAGGTTAGAATTGGGGAGCTTGCGCGATAGTTGCTAGGATGCCAAGGGTCAGTCAGAGAAGCCACACAGTCCAGTGATAGGAACGTCATGCAAGACATGTTACTCAATGTTAGCACATTAGGTTATTAACACTTAGTGCTTGTTATGTCTAAGGTTCCATATATATCCAAAAAGGTGATAATGGGGGGGGGGTGAGAATATCTTATATATCGTTAGCAGAGACCCAGGGAGATGTTTCGCCTTGTTATTTAAAAAAAAAAAAGAGAATATCTTATATATCTTGGTTGAGCCTCTCTTCGCTTATAGTCAACGAAATCGGAGACTTAGATAACCCCAAAAATTAATCTACGTAAAATACCGTCAGCATGCATGCAAAGGATCTCGTTGATCGACATTGAAGAATTACATTGCCCAAATAGGACTATCTATCAATGATTGAGAGGCAATGGCTAGTACTATTTATCTATGTGACTGATTTTTAGTTGATTGACATGCAGTACTCTAAGTGGACAACTTTCTTGAGATGAGGCTAACATATATGGTGGTTACTCATTGTTGAGGTGGCAGATGAAAATTCTTACTAGAATGGATTTTTTTTTTCCCGTTGGTTGCATTTATAGGTTAAGATTCTTGAGCTTTCAAAACTTCTCCAATATATATATATATATATATATATATATATATGGGATTATACTCTCTATGTTTGCGACCATGCATGAGGTGAGCTTAGTGCTGCTAAAAAGAGAGCTATGTGATGTTTAGATCATAGGAGGATATACGACAATGATCGTGGCATCTCTTTCCTAACACCTTCTGAAC
The DNA here is from genome assembly GCA_002076135.1 of Xerophyta viscosa. Classification (NCBI taxonomy): domain Eukaryota; kingdom Viridiplantae; phylum Streptophyta; class Magnoliopsida; order Pandanales; family Velloziaceae; genus Xerophyta; species Xerophyta viscosa. Next base: position 1,686,919 of record MJHO01000037.1, on the reverse strand, counting down.
ATTTGCATTTTTGTATAAAAAAATTGGGTTTATCGCATTTTTTTGGAAATTTGTATCCCCTTTCTAGATGATGATGTAGAATCGTAAGTTGAGAGACAAGTATACTTAAAAATCAATAAGTACCTTCAATCAGTGGTATTTTGTATCGATCGCACGAAATAGTCAACTCTAAAAATTTGGAGAGCTTATTTTGAATCCTTATAAACCTTTTTAAAAGGATAGTCGAATTGTCATAGAAGCCTCATCAGCTAATAGTAAATCTATATAACAGAACTCCAGCACAAAGCCCGCTCTAGCTCCTGATAAAAAATATATATATATATATATATATATATATATATATATATATATATATATATATATATGATTGTATAAATGTTATATTTAGACTGAAGTACCAACAATTTGAGTAATTTTCAAAGGCCATGTAGGGTGGATTCTACCATGCCTTTTCAGTTTCGCAACAAAATCACCAGACAAGTTTGAGTTAATCAAACTTGAAAAGTTCAGTTCTCATAGCATAATTTCGCGGATAGACAAGATCACAATTATCTAGTCATGGTCAAACTTCCATTAGCTAATATAAACAGAATCCAACAAAGGTTCAGAAAATGCTTTCCAGCACTAATCCTTGATAAATATAATCATATATATATATATATATATATATAATATAATGCTAAATCTCCCCGACAGGAGCAACGGCTCGCCCTGTCGACTCAGCAGCCATCGGATCGTGACGATCCACGGCTGAGATCACGCCGGTTTTGTAAGAGTCGGATCGGTTTCAGCCGTCGGATCACTTCGCGATCCGACGGACGACATCACGCGCGTGTTTTAGAAGAGTCGGTCGGAATTTCAACGTCGGATCGCCGCGACAACGCTACTGACTCGACACGAGCGGGCCGAGCTCCTGTCGAGTGGACGATTAGTCCTATTCTATATATATATATATATTATATACACACACACACGCACACACACTTTCCAGAACCAAAAAAGGGTGCAGCCTTTTCAGTTTGACCTGTGCAACTTCTCAAGAATTTGAAATCTGCAAGGTTGACCGATGTTGAAATTTTCAACAATTTCATAAACTAATTCACATTTGTAATCATATAATATAAGGCAATGCATTACTGTTGACTTTCTTTTACCAAGCCCAAGAACATGCCATGTGTACTTTAGGGCAGAGATCGCTAAGACATTATCTAGTCAACAAAATATATCAAAGTCAATAGCAGGGGACAACAATCTCATCCCTCTCAAAAATGTTTCCTCCTCTGATAATCCTCTTTGCTCTCCAATGTGAAATAGTTTTAGTATATGTCAATACAGTAAAAATGTTATTAAACGAGAGAAGACAAACATCCTCACCTTAAATCCTTAGAGCCAAACATCAAACAAAAATCTAGAACACCCTATTAATCCATCCAAAATTTCACTTATACACCAAAATAATTAAAATTACCTAAAAATTGTATGATCCCTTCCACAAGGGATCATTTATTAAGTATTTGGTATTTTTTATAACTATGGGTAAGCTTTTTGGTGATTTTTTTGGGATGCATGAGATGAGCACCTGTGGTTCCTTCACCAAAGTCAAATATCGCATGTTTTGTTTTTTTCTTTTTATTTTAGAAGTGTGAATATCACTGATAATTTTCCATTCAAGACGCTAGTGTGATGGGCAAGTAGAAACAATAATTTAGGACAATAGTATTCGATATCTATTTTATTAGAGATTAAATTTCCTTTAACATATTGTAGATTGGGATGAGAATTCTCTGCACCGGATTTTAAACACCATTTCGTGCACCGATTTTAAAATAATATCTATATATTTTTTTTTAAAAAAATAATATAAAAGTCGTAAATTTTGATAAAATTTATAACTTTATATTTTGTATTTTTTCAAAACGGAACTCTGGAGATTTTTTATGATTTTTAAACTAACTTGAAATAGGAGATACCGAAAGGTGAAATTTGAATATGATTCCTCATTAGTGGTTCAGTTCAGCAATGCTGAAAGCCTTCCAGATGGTCATTGTAGAAATCTGGTGATTGTATGCAGGGAGCTTCATTACAAGAGAGTGGAAGATACAAATTAAGCTTGTGTATCGAGAAGCTAGGTTAATAAACCACCTCCCCCCCCAAACCACACAAAAAAAAAAAAAAAAAAAAGAGGAAAAAAAAAATCTTTACTTTCCCACAAATCTCTCCATACTTACAAACTTCCACACCAATATTACAATTGATCACATTCCATCATCTTCGTGCATCGCACCACACACCACTTTTATCACTAAATTACTGTCATATTAACTTTTGAAAGATTTGTGGAGAAATTTGTTGAAAGCATACCATTGCTCAAAAAAAAACCATCAATTGGATGGAAATGATTGATTAAGATTCCCATGCGGTGTTTAGAACAGGAGCTAATTCTAAATAATGAAAGAGGCCGGGCCAGTCAAGGTCCATTCAAACGTGTCAAATAATTTCTTAATCAACTCTATTGCACATAACAAAAATTTCAATTCATTGAATTTCCCTCCAAAGCGAACCGTGTTCAAATTTCAAGACTTTGGACGAGGTCTCATTTACCGAATTTTCCTATTTGGAATAATCAATAATACAGACTGTGGCTACTCAGCCTACTCTGGCTACTCAGAGCAGATCGGCGGCACATTCGTGCGGCGGAGATATGGATCTGAGGAACGCCGGCGCTTCATTTGACACCCTCATCTCCTCATTTAACGCTAGCATCGCCGAACTCCAAGATCTCGCCGTCGCTCGCAACAGTAAATATCACAACCTTAGTGTCCCCATTTAAAGTCATATTCAGTTGTGTAATTGCAGAGTTTTTGTTGGTTTTCTCAGTTTACCCGGCCTCTGCCATGGCTGATCTTTCGGCAATAGATACTACGCTTACGCGAATGGAGACTCAGATCGACGCCATTCGGGACAGGTTGCAGGAGGAGCGCAAGGCCGTTCCAAAGGCTAAGGTTTTGTTACTCTTCTGTTAAAATTATATATTACTTCAATTTACAAATGGAATCTTAATATTGATTTGTTTAATGCTAGTTAAACTGCAGAATTAGTTATCTGTACTGTTTTTAAAATCTAATGTGGTTGATGTTTGTTTTCCATCTATCTGTTAAATTAATCCACCCTAGGGCCTCTCAAGAATGTGGTGAATTGTGAAGTCTGCTTCTCTAAGGTCGTTTGGGGAATGCTCACATGTATTTGATTTATACGATCCATGAACATAGCTTAAAAAAATATTCTGCAATTTCCAAAAAATGTATAAAGAACAACAAATGCACACTTTGTAGAATCATCTTCTGGCAGCACTATTCTGATGGTTCTATCAAAAAAAGGACATTAATATTTTAGAATTTGTCTTTGTGATAATATGATTAAACCATGATTTCTAATTGCTTGTATGACCCCAAAACTGCAAAATCGTCCTTCTCCATCTCAAAAGCTAGTTACATGCTCAATATTTGCCAAGAAACACTTCATATTTTTACATTTTTCTTTGTTGGCCTCATTACTGATTGGTTTTTATAATCACGTTGCAGAAGCTTATAGAGATGTCTGAATACCAGCAGAAGAAGCTGCAACACTTGCTTGCTAGCATACCTCCTGGCATGTCAGAGAGTATAAGCTTAGCTAGTCATAACTCTTCTGCGTAATTATTTCAACGACATTAACAACCCTTTTAAAAGGAAATTGTGATATTTTGGATTTTGAATGTTCAGTTACAATTTTGTTTATGCCTGCATTTCAGTTTAAACACTGATGTATTGGAGCCTGCTTTGCATTGTGGACCTTGTGAAGCCAAGGAGGAAGTGGCTACAATAACCAGAGTAAGGAAGCCTGATGTATTGGATCCTGCTTTTCCATGTATTGATGCTTATTCTAACTCATTGGATTGTGATGGTAACCTTTTTCTTCTTTGTTTTTTTTCCCCTTTCTGTTGAAGAACATTATTCCGTACACTCTTTGTCCAATTTAAGCAATTGCTTTATTATATCTCAAGTCAATTGGCATTGTAATCCAAGCTATGACCTAAACGCCAATGCCTGTACTTTTCAAACTATTGATGAAAACTTCTTCATAACTATGATACAAACGACCATATCCATCAGTTTCCAAACCGTTGTGCTTAGTTTTACTTGATTTTATCTAAAGCGTATTTTGAAGACTAACTTGATAGTTTTGCTATACATTAAGTATGATGAATTTTCTTTGATGCAAATATGAAAGCATAACAAGTTACAACTTGACTAATGCGCTTACTGTCAGTTAGTGTTTTGCTAGTTTGAATAATTGACTTTATAGCATTAAATTTGCTTACAACTTCTCAAGAGCCAGAGTTCTTCATTACTTGAACAGCTTATGGGACGGATTATGCTTATTTTAGTTTATGTTCTTTTTGACAAAAAGGTCAGATGAATACTGAATGGAGTGATTTTTTCTGAGCAAAATTTTTTGTAATCTTATAGTTGCGTATCGTATAAGAGTTGTTCATATTCTTGACTAACTTTTGTAGTTTAACTCAATTATGAAATGATCAAGTACCAGATAATTAGGTATTAGGAATGAAGTGATTGGGGTAAAAAGTTGGTGTAGGGCCAAGTGAAATCTAGATGATAGAAAAATGATTGAGGTGGTTTGTGCCTGCAAAACGCAGGCCCATACATGCGAAAGTTAGAAGGTTTAAGATGTTGGAAATCAGTCTTATCATGAGGGCAGTAACTTATAAAATAAACTTGTTTTGCTCGATCTGAATGAAATTCATGGTTCTAGGATCAATCATTATGGCAAATAAGGATTCACGTCGCAGACCCTGCCTAGTGGGAAAACTCTTTGTTACTATTGTATGATTGATGCATAAAGTTTTCCGATGTCGTTTTGTCTTCTATCATGCGCCTATGTTTTCTTGGTTGTTCATGTTTGGTTTGTCAAAATTGAACCATTTGAAGAAATTTCAGCGTCACAAGTCTAAGCTCTTTCATTTAATTGCCCCCCAGCTAGTCTGTTTTATTACCTTTTGAGGGAGATAAAACCTAACTAACTTTAAGTCAAACATGAAATTAAAATTAGAAGTGTCTTTTAAATAGATACTGGAGAATGATTTTACTTTAAATTAGGAGAGAGCATTTTCTTCTGAGTTAATGAGTTTATGATGTCTCATTTTAGGATAAAAAGGGAAGAAGTGCAGCACCTCGCTGGTTCATCTCAGCAAATGAGCTTGAGTCAGTGTCATCGTAAGATCCATATCTCTTGTCTATTGTTCAGTTTTAGTTTTTCATGTCTCAACAATCTGGGTGATTGTCAATAACCTTAACTTGCACATGACTGGATTCTCCAGGCTTCTTTTGCTCTATCTGATGGCTTTATCACAAAAATTTCTGATATGCATGTGCATCATTTGAATGTTTGCATAAGTAATATAAACCACTGTTGGTTACGAAATTTTAGAAGTAAAATTGTCCGTCATCTGTCATATTTTCTTCTTCCTTTCTAGTCATAAAGACTATGAAAAGTGATTTAGACCATAGTTCGCAGCATCACCAATATTATATGATATTACCGGTATTGTATATGATGTCCAATTTTGCCGATACCAATTCAGATATGGGGATATCGTATTGCTGGTTTTGCCAATATCGTGTAATATCTGTTGAACATTATACAAAAAATAGCCAATATAAATTATAACTCTAATATTGCGGACCTTGATTTGAACAAAACTGTGACAGCAGATGCCCATAGACTTCGAAGTTCTTTTTCTTTTGAGTTCAATTCTTGACATCTTGCAATTTTTCTTTAACCACCTTATCTTTACACTTTATGGTAATATATCGTATTAGTAAGCTTAGCCTTTTGAGAATAACAAGAAATAGAGCATTTCAAGAAACAGGAAGTCATCCCAATTGGAGTGCTGGCCTTCTGGCGTTTCTTTCACGTCATTGTAGTACAAACTGTTTAGCACCTTAAAAGTTTTATTTGCTAGTTATATGAGACAAAGATTGACGCTGGACAAGGTCAACATTGCTATCAATGAAATCGCTACACATGCAGATGCCAATTCTCAACTCATTTCAGCACCAAAGAAGAAGGTTTGAGTTCTTTTTTCTTTAATCTTTATTCGAGGATATGCATTATGTTTGAAGTTGACAAAACCTTTTTGACATTTGTAGATGGCGGACGATACCTGGGTGAGGGCTCTTGTAAGTTGTATCGTTCCATCTCCTAGAGTCATTTGATTATGGTAATGTGCATCTGGTTAAACATATCAGTGCATAAATGCATATATGTTTATGAATAAATTAGTGACACTGAGACATGAACATAGTATGTGAATTTTATTTTTTTCATTGTCGTACTGTGGTTTTCGAATATCATATTACCTTGAAAACATCAGGAATTGAGAGACATTTCAATGGCTGAGGCGGTGAAAGGAAAACATTTTGTCCTTGAAAGTGATATCAAGGGGCCAGGACTTAAACTAGACAACACCGGGAAAGCGATCTTGACTGTGAGTGATAACTTGCAATATTTCTTTCCTTCTTGGTTTCATCTTCTGATTTTCAACTTACAGTTTCATTTTGAGCTAGCTCGAATGTTGTCTTACAGGTTCTTCGCCATCTTGGCCGCATTCAGGAAGCTCGTATTGGTCATCATCGTGTCATAACCCTTTCTAAACCACAATGACTGGTTATTTACTCTTTTAGAAGTCTTGGATCCTCTATAAAAGTACAGTACAAGTTGTCAATGTTCTTTGTGGTGTTAAGTGATAGACTAATAGGTGGATATATTTGTAATAAGAATTTGTGAATTACATGGAGTCTGTTACCATATATGCATTGCTAGATGCACGTGGTCTTCTCATTTCATTTCTTCCAAGTACAACCATTTCAGAAAAAAAGGACCTCGGTACACTAAATTCATCTTTTTAAGTAAGGTTTGAATTTAGTATCCGGAACTAATTCTTTTTTTTTCTTTGTGTTATTGAGTACCTGTGCCACTAACGGTGACACTAATAAGTCTACTAAATTTACTAACTTGTATGATTGATGTAAAAAAATAGATGTATGTTTTTTAAAAAAAAATTAATGTAAAAATTGTATATTATAATAAAATTTATATTTAAAAAAAAAAAATATTTTGGAACTCTAATAAATAAGAGATTCTAAAATTATTGTAAAAATTAGTTAAATTTTAAAATTCTAAAATACTTTTTAAAATAACAATTATGAATTTTATTAAAAAGTAATCATTTAGAAAAAATCTAAATAGATATATAAATATTAATATAAAATAATTATATTATATGTTATATAATATTTATTTTTAAGAATAAAGTTTTATTTATATATAAGAAAAATGTAATCATATATATATATATATATATATCACCATCATTTCATGCCACTTTTCAAATAATTTTTATATATGTTATTTAATATTTTTTTGGCTCTAATAATAGTAACGAATAAAGTATAATATGGTAAAAAAAAAAACTATCAAAATATATGAAATTATAATATAACAATTATAAGAAATTAAGTTTTTCAGTATTATTGTTTATATATTATTATATACGATTAACATCTGTGTATTGCATGGGTGCAAAAGTATTACTAAGAATGCCACATTATATGAAACCATGGCTTACGTCTGCTTTATATATAGTATAGAGATTGTCCTTAATCTCCTGACAGTAAGGGTATTAAGGTCCATAATTGCTATTAAATTTTCTGCTTGAGTAGTCAATTATAATATTGCATGATCTTTCAATAATGTTCAATATTTTTTCTTGATATGTCGAACAATCCATATTATAAGAATGTTAGTCTATAATTTTTGACAATCCTTGTCCTTTACAAGTTGACGATTTTCGTTTTGCAAAATGCACCCAAACATCAATTTGCTAGAAATGATTTTAAAATTTGTTTTTTCTTGTTTTAGAACCCTCATATTTGCTTAACATGATGGAAATCCATTACATAATGGCAAACCAATTCTTAGTTTTCGCAAGGAATCTTTTAGTTTATTCAGCTGAACTGACACAAGATGCTGCGTTCTCTGACAAACACATGATCTTCATGAGTATCCACATAATTAAGGTGCTGAGTTCTTTCTTAAGTTTTTGTGAGCAACGATCCGCCGTCCATTATAACCAGTGCAATAATGATGTCATTGTGGTCTCCTTTTATCTTTGACGTATGTATGGCCATTTTTTCTCACTTACTGGGTTGCATTCTTTCATTATTTTAGTATCCGTAACACATAAGCATGTAAAACTTACATCTGTTCGTGGGCTTACATGTGAATATTTGCTTCGATATCTCATGTCAGGCGGAGAATTCTACAGACATAACTTTTTCGATGATATGGCTGCATGCGAATATCTAAGCACCCATTCTCGCTTGGACGGAGTTACTACTTCTGAGCAGGGAAGAAGGTCTACTTGTAAGATTTAACGACCAAATTGTAAGTTTTAAAATCCCATGGCGGATTCGGGCTGGCACACAGAATTGCGAGCAGGCTAGTTTTGCGTGTATTCTTCTTGCAGTCCCCACCTGAACCAACAAAGAGTCTCTAGCTACTATCTCATGTCCCTCGCCGTCTTCAGTCAGGGCAAATTATCGAAGAGTAGACCAAACAAAGTGGTTCACGTGCCAACTTTCCCACTACAGGGACAAACACGTCGCTCCCGACAAATTCCCCCTGTTCATTTTGTCCATTCAATCAAATCCACATACTGAGGATTTTTTTTTTCTTTCCTTTTTTTTTTTTTTAAAAAAAAAAGCAAGATACTGACGATTTAGCTTTGTTTTAAATTAATTACCTTTCACAGAAAGAGCAAAGACAGTAAGAGATACAATCTTTTTCTTTTATTTTTCTTTTTGTTGAGAATGAAAAAGATAAACTAGCTACCTCTCACGGATTGAAATTAGAACCTCGATCAATTGACATTATATTCAGAACTGATAAAGCCCAATTTAATTTGCAAATAAGATACATTATTAAGAGGATAAAAAAGAGTTCATTACGCAGTTCACGTGCATCTGTTAACGTCTGCAATATATAAGTGAAATGATCCCTCTTCCCTCACATCACTCTCCAGAACAGTAGCAATGCCAGCTGCTCTATTTCTGCTGATGTTGCTCGCGACTGCAGCGGCACCGCCGGCAACTGCCCGTCACAAGTCCCCGGCACATTTCCCTCCGGCGCCGCCGGTAGTGAACCCTTTTCCGGCGCCGGCGAAGTGCTCTATCAATATGCTGAAGCTGGGGCTTTGTTTGGACGTGCTTGGCGGATTGGTGCACGTGGGGCTTGGCAGCGCCGTGGAGAATGTCTGCTGTCCTGTTCTACAGGGGGTGCTGGAATTGGAGGCTGCGGTGTGTCTCTGCACCGCCATTAATCTGAAGCTGCTCAACCTCAACATCTACATACCGCTGGCTCTTCAAGTTCTTGTCACCTGCGGCAAGGACCCTCCGCCCGGCTACTTTTGCCCAGCCGCCTAGGACTAAATAACTACGACTTACTGGCTGGCTGCTGTCTTGACTGATCGTGGCATTAACTTGTTGCAGCTGTTTAATTTTATTTCGATAGTGTGTGTTTTTTCTTTTTCTTTTCCCTTTTTTTTAAAAAAAATTGTGTGTTTTTTCTTGTTATGGAAGCTAAATAAGTAGTTTCGGCAAATGATTTTCTTTCTTGCTACGATGCAACATTAGATCTTAGCGACTTGCCTTGCTCACTCTGTTAACACTTGTTCAAACACTTATTGATTAAAGCATTATGGTGACCTCCCCTTCCTACTTCAGTTTTCTGATAAAAAAATCATCGTTTTGGTTTTCAGTTTATCACCATTTTAACATTTTGAGCGTAGCTGGTATAAATGCTCTTAATATAATATATTCTCGTGTAGCACTTCATGACAATGAAGTTTTTAAATACATAAACTGACTTGAAGGTGTCACATGGATGGGGAGTTGTTGTACTGATTCGAATGGTAAACTTCGAATTCTCAAAAATAATGGAATTATTTTCTCAAAGGACTTTTAATGGCTTTGCTGTGCATACCATGGTAAACTCAGATTTTTATGGATTTGCTGCATATCAAGGTAAACTCTGATTTTTTATGGCTTTGCTATACAATGTTGCATGCCGCATATCATGGTAAAATAATGGTAAACTCTGATTTTTTTTAAGGACTTTTTACTGCATAGCACTCCAAATCTGCCCCCCCCTCCAAATCTGCTGCAAATCAGTTGTGCCACGTCAGCAGGCAGAGGGACTGATTTGAAACTTCAAACTATAGGTGAGCTAATTTGTATGGATTAAAAACGTAGGGGCTGATATGCAGTTTGCTAAAAAATTTACGGAAAATTATGAATAATTTTTAATTTTTTGAAAAAGTTATTTTTTAACCCATCCATTTTTTAAATTCAATAATAAACCTCTTATTTAAGATTACTTATTTTTTAACCTTTATATTTTTTAAATGGACACTAATAACTCTACAAATAAAATTATTAATATATTTGTTTATAAGTCTTTAAGCTTTTTGAAGTCTCTGACGGTGGTACAAGCGCACCTCCCCTCTCGAATTATTATTAAGTTTAAAATATGAGGAGTTAAAAAATAACTTTTTAGAAGAATATGGGATTATCCATAATTTTTCTAAAAAATATAACATTAATAATAGGGGTATTTTTGTTATAATTTAAAATATGCTAGTTATTAGGGTTAAAAAATAAGAAAACTGAAAATAGGGATTAATCATTTAAATATAAATATGGAGGGGCTAAAAAATTAAATTTTACAAGTCAGAGGGTGATCCATAATTCTAACACAAACTTCTACTTTAAATTAAATTTTGTTTCTGCACTATTTACTTTTTCTTTTGCTCCTTTTACTTCGAACGAGAATTTAGCTCTTGCTTTGTATTTTATGTTTTTCATTTTTGTAAAGGATGAAATTCTTTGGGGATTCGTATTTATTCAGTTTTTCTCGAAAAAAAAAAAAGAAAAGAAAGAAAGTATAGAAGTGGCGGGTAAAGTTATTTTGAGCAGTTAATGGTTGAACACAATTTTTGTTTTGTTTTGTTTTGATATTATCATTGTGGAATCCGTAATACGAGCGCATATTTTCGTAGGAACCTCAAATTTTAAATTTTTTTTCATATTTAGTCCCGACCGATACGAATCCCCAAAGAATTTCAAATTGCGGTATACCTTGGGATTTGAGTACATCCCCGACCTCAAACACAAAGTTCTCAAGCAAAAAAAAAACTGTAAAACAAGCTGGAATAAGGAAACTTTTAGAAGGTACATTCATCATGTACATTGAAGATGCCAACGCCTTAATGCAGCAGCCAAAAGCTTTGGGACACAAAGTATACCGCAATTTGAATTTGTTTTTTTATAAAACGATGGGAACAGGAAAATTTGAACCATGGTAAAAAAAATTAAATTTTGTGACGAAATTTGTAGTAGACTTCGTACTCTGTATAATGTTGCGTGAGAGTTATGGAAGCAACGTTCAATAGCACATTATGACATTAATGCTCAACTACGAGAGGAAATGGTCGCATATAGATACATTGATCCGCAAAACACCCTACATTAGCTTGTATCAAATTACTAAATCGCGATAGCTATCAAGTAGAAGGGTAAGACCACACCTTCCATTCAGGTAACGTTGTGGAATGAAGAATATAAGCATGATATGAACAAAAAGGGACAAGTCATTAATAACATCATGATGGTCATATACAAGGTTTTCAGTGCCCAGCCGAATTTCGGTAAATCCGAAATTCAAGACGTGTCGATCGGTACAAATTTTTATTTTTAAAATACTAAAATTATTTAAACAATAATAAAAAATTAATGAAATACTATATTCAAATATCGTAATTAAATAGCAAAAATATATAGAATATAGTTTATTGCCACATAAAGTATCGATATAACTTATAGAAGAATATATAAAACTCAAAGAAAAAAAAATAAAAAAATAATGTGCCTACCTGCAAAGAAAACCTTGGTTATATACATAATTAAGGACCACTGGCTACAATTACATATTTTTCATTCATAAACTTGAGGAATACATACATACATATATATATATATATATATATATATATATATATAACGGTGACAAAGAAACTGCATGTGATGAAAATCAGTTTTGAAGATTTGATTAGTACAGAATGCCACGAAGTGGTCCGTATGTGTCTTTGAATAATAATGAATGCATTGAATAACATCTATTATGCCCGACCAAAAAAATCTAATATGTTTTGATACGAAAAATTTTATAATATTTGAGGTAAAGAAGAGCTCCATTTATCTCAAAGATGAGTTGAGGCTGTTCTTCCTTTTTTTCAGTATTTTCTTATTGATATCATTTTTTTTAAAGCGTGCGGACCCATCACACAAACACCTATAGGTGCAAACTTCTATACGTATATCTGAAACCATATATTCAGTTGCCTGTGTGGCAATGGCGATTGGCGAGCAAGGCCGCATTCTAATTTCCTCCCTCCCTGGGCATCGTCTTCTTTACCATGGCCAAAGCTGCCACGGCAACCACCCAGGGAGCCTGACGAGCACCTGCAAGCGTCCATGGGTTCACTCTAAAGCTGGGAGTTTGCGGCGACTTGCTCAATGGGCTGATCAATGTTAAGCTCGAAAAGCACACCAAAGGAGCCATGCTGCCGCCGCTACCTATATTTGGAGGTCCAACTAATACGTAAAAGGGCTAACTAACAATTATTTGTCGGTTCTTTCATTTCCTTCGTTGGAACTAGTTTTATACATAGATTGTACATGCATTCAACCAATGAGATAGGGAAATGGTAGACATCAATAGGCCTGAACAAACATTTATAATGTGATGTAGCTTTCTTCATGTTGGCTAGATTCTTCTGCCATTGCATTGACTACTTAGATTTGATCCCTGCTGAAAAATTAACGTCATTAATTTGAGAATTTTTGGTGCCATCCGGTTCAGATCGGTGCAATCTTGGACAATAATGTACACCACTTCTCAGTAGTCAGTTCTCAGTCTATAATGTCAGATCATCAGAAAAAATTTACGCACCTTTCTTTTAAAAAGTAAAGAAATTTACAGCACCATAGAAGATATAAAAATGAATCTTTCTACAATTACAATTACTCGTTTGAAAATTTATTTTTTGAAAGAAGTGATAGTCCACAAAGTTTTTCATAAATTATAATACTCAAAATATATTAAGAATATTTAAAAAGGATCAATCAGTTGCTGATTCAAAACAAATTTTCTCAAAATAAATTGTTACCAAAATTTGTGAACTACATCTTTGCTACCGATATCAACTATTTTTTAACGTTTTTTTACCATATTTTAAACAACAAAATTATAAAATTTAACTAAATAAATAATATATTATTCACTGTCTCAAATGTTTTATTTGAGTTAATTTGCAGGAGTTCGTGCAGTGGTTGCTGCGAGAAGAATTTCTCACTCACCTGCCTGCAGTTGCGAGAGGTATATTTGTGTTTTTTTTTGGGTAAAAATTTGTGTTGATTATTCATTAACCATTCCGTTACACCTAACACTTCAAATCCAAAATCCATACTGGTATTGCTCTCTAGCGCATATCGTTGCACGTGGCTCATCCGTCTCGCCGGCGGGTGTACATGACCTGGTGTGTACGTGTGCGACAGATCTTGGGTAAGAATGTGAGTAAGTTAAGAGCGTGGTCCTGTGACAGGAAGCGTGGCATTGATATTAATGCGTCGAGCCAAGTAAATGAAGCATTTCGTAGAAACCACTCACCCTTTGACAATTTGCAGTAGCCATGCAAGTGGTTATCTTCTTACACGATGTACTATATTTGTATTTACATATAATATTTTGAAATAATTACGTATTAGTTCCTAGTTTTCAAGCCTCTCAAATAAATATTATTTTCTAATAATTATTAAATTAAATTAATATATATTATAATTTTTATTATTTGTTATTTTTTAAAAAAAATTACGTTAATAGAATTTTAACGTTTCTTTGCTGTAAAACTCCAGAAATCTCAAATTTATATTTCAAATTTAAAAATTCGTCTGCTATATGTATTTCAAAAATTATTTTATAAATTTTTTTAAAATAAAATTATTTGCTAGAGCGTACAAAACAGAGGCTTTCCGGCAAAACTTTTACTTTCTATATTTTCATAGAAGTATATATATTATATCAACTACCATGGCTCCTATTCTGTTTTCACCAAAACTTCCGGTTTTACGAGAAGACTGCGTCGCGCCGCTTCCCAACCGCCGCGCAAACGTGGTTTTCCGAATTGGTCGTGGTCTCGTGGAGATGGACGCACTTCAGGTTGGTAAATAAATTGAAACGACGCAGAACCGATACCGGAGACAGTGGCGGAGTAAACTACGATGATGATGTCGGAGCGGAATTATTCGGTGCTGGAGAAGAAGTTGGATGAACTCGAAGCACTGCTGAAAGACCATCACTTCCATTCCGCACTGAAAACTCTGCCTGCAGAAATAATTCATAACCAAGTCGACCGTGAAGAGGCCCTGGCAAGGCTCGGCTTTCTCAAGCTTGTTATCTCGTCGGAGATGAAGTTGAACGCCGGCGTTCCACCGGAGAGGCTCCAAAACATGGCGGAAAAACTCCAAGACCTTGCGGATGCCTATCAGAATAGGATTGAAACATGTGCTTTATCTGATGATAATCCCGATCATTACAACCACTCCTCGTGTTCTTGTTCTTCTTCTTGTCTTAATGAAGAAGATGTTGAAGAAGACCTCATAGTCGCAGACGTCCTGACCGCAGTTGACTCAAACAAGGGCGATGGTGGAGAGCTGAGTTACCAGGAGAGAGAAGTTGAAGCGATCGAAGAATCTATTATGACTAATATGAGTGATTCTTGCCTTCCTGAAAGAGTCGAGGAACTTCAAGAAAAAGAGAGCGAGAATTCTGAGGAACCGGTGGCGTCGTTGGAGAAGACCAAATCAAGATCTAACGAGGATGTTCAGATGATACTGCAGGAAGTTTCAGTTCTTCAGATTGCGGATTTCCGTTCTCACGGGACCAAAACGGTGAAGAAGTGTAGATTCATAGGTCGAACCTTAGTAGCTGCAGCAGCAGCCGTCATTGCGATTGCGGCAGCGAAGTTTTGGCCTGAAGAGGAAATCTATTTAGTTCCAACCTGAAGCAGAATCGCTTAACGAAACTTTAGAATTGCTATTTTTCAGTATGTTGAATGCTCAACGTGGTTATCAAATTTTTGTTTGCTGAGGAATTTTAAATGTTAGTATGATCTTTTTTAAATGAATAGTTTGTAGCTGAACTATTACTATACTGTTGAAGATTATCCATTGGACTAAAGTCAAGCATATATATATATATATATATATATGAAAAGAAAGAACAAAGCACACCTCATTGTTCATACCAACAGCCTCTTACAAAAGATTGTGGGCTCTGTAAAATATTACTAAATAAAAAGCTCCATTGCCTATATCTTATTGCTAATGCAACTGAGAAGAATGCCGAACAGAGAGAAAAAGTAGTCCTACGTTTTGATGCATGACAAGCACAAACAGGCTTCATTGACTAGGCAAAGAGAATGTACAAGAAAACTAGATATCAAATTATACGGTATCAGCAAGTGATTTAATAGTAATTTGCCCACATGTTCCTTCGCTCAGGAAATTATTATTATTTTTTTTTTTTTAATTTTAAAGTTTGCATTTATATAGCATACTGGTCATAACAAAAGTTACATTACTGTTCAACGATAGTGCAACAGAACTGAGTCAGCTTACTCAATCTTGAGGACATAATTGCAGGAAATGGCAAATCAGCCCCCCTATTTCCACTGTCGTGCAAATCAGCCCCTCGGCAGTGGAAATCAGCCCTTCGCGCACCGACGTGGCAGCGCAACGTGCTGCCACGTCGGCGTTTCCAGGGGCTAATTTGCACGTTTCCGGGAAATGGGGGCTGATTTGCAAAAAGCTCACATAATTGTGCATGACCATTATGTTTTAACTTTACCAAACATATTGAAAGGTAGGCCGAATGCCGATGGAACAACATACATTGAAATTCACATTCTTGGAATTTAGATGAAAAAAATATTCTCTCAGCTGTTAGGGATAAATCAGGTTCACTTGTCACCAATTTGGTTATGGAAAGCACTTCAAAATTGCAGTCAGTAAACATATGACGCAACTGAAAAGGATCACCTATCCAGCCGCAGTTAGAGCCCCGCTAGCGTGCCGGGCGTCCAACCCACTGATATAACCGGGAACATGTCTAAGCTAAATCTCTTTCATCACAGTTAGTAGTTTTAATTTACGCATTGTTGCATCAAAGGCATTATAAGCTTTCAGGTACTTAATGCTCTTTTTTTCTGTCTTTGTTTTTTCTTTTTTTTGAATATATAACAGATAAGATGGCCCAAAGGTCAACGAACCCTGAGAGGGTACCCAATACTTAGACTGGTTGAGATCCATATGGAATCCGATAGTTATCCACATAAGTTTCTAATGATTATTACAAACTCACCAAAGTAAAATCAAGAGATACTGCTCTGTTACCAATAAAATGTTTGAAGCTGTAACAGCAGCGATATATGCTTTGCAAAGTCATTTATATGTTAGCATGAACATGACTTCCTATAGTTGCATGATCACTGCTTGTACGATTAGGACATGTAAAATTGCAAAGTGCAAATCTTTAACTACAGCGAGCATATATGGAAAAAAAAAGGTTAACCATAACTAAGTAAACTATACCTGCTCTGACGAAATTTTTGCTGAATAGCATGGCTCGTCTTCTCATTCAACTTAGCAGTTAAGGTCGACGCCTAAGAATATATAAAAGAAATAAAGTCAAATACTATGATGAAGAAATTGCCACTGTCCCAAGCAGGAGGTTGAGAATTAGAAGCATGATGTGTAAAGCTCCTTGCTCTTTTCTAGGCAGGGGATTAGCAGAAAGCATTTTCTGTTATGCCAAGTAATATGGTCCGTTCTGAATGTTTACATGTCATTGCGCCAATTTGCTTCTCACGATCGATCCATATTTGCATTGTCTTGCTTAAGTTAGATCGACCTAATCAGAATGCTTAGTAGTAGAAACTACTGCGAAGAAGTATTAGAGAAAAACAGACATTGACAAACTCCAATCTGCAAACTTGTGTCATAGAGGGGAAACTGCTAGCAATAAAGAGTAAGAAGAGGTTGGGACAAAGAGACAGTTTTAAGAGATCCATTTTCCCTTATGATGATTGGTCACATTATCAGTCCTGTTATATGACAATTCCAAATTTAACACAAGATAGTCAATGCAGAATACTTATCTAAGGTGGTTCCTCATCGGATCTTGAGCCCATTAACCATATGCATCAGTTACACATAAAAAGAAGCAAAAGAAAGGACCAGTCACAATATAACAAAATCTACGAAAAATCAAATTGCAATGCAAGAGCATAAATGCCTTACGCTCATAGAAACCGTTAACTATGAATTTTTGTTTCCATTTTTCAATCATTGATGGTCTTAGTGAAGAAGCTTCTTCTGATTCTTCTGGAACAGTTGATGGAAATTAGCAGGAACATAAACCCGCATCCTGAACTCCTCCACAACTTTACATGGTTCCTCGTTAAACTGAAATTTAACAATCACATATTACTTGATAGACGAAACCGTGACTAGAGAAAGAAGTTGATGTGATAAAGTTAATCATTTATGGGGTTAAAGCTTTGGTTGTAATAACATCATTAGCAAGTACACTTTGGATGAGGCTTAACTTCACATTGCATGTCTGGAAGGACCTCAGCTTGAATAGTAATTGAACTCTTAACCATTTCACTAGTCAGAGTTAAATACATCTATCATATTTCCTAATAACTACAACAAGCTTAGGTAGATTCGTTTTGCACAAATAAGTCACTAACCTATGACTTCCCATGTTGACATGTTGCACGCCAACACTAGTCCTGTATCGCCGTGAACACTATCAGATTAATCATTTTCACCCAAGCAAAGCTAGCAGATATAATAATTGTGATAACAAGGAAGTTACAGAAGCTGAAACAAGATTTAAAACAAGCACCTTAAATGCAACATACTGATCGGTCTTGTTGGTCAGCTGCATGCAGCTTGAGCTCTGCTTCTTGAGCTCGACTTCATCGAGCAACACTGCCATATAAAACACATTAATGATTTTAAACAACTAACATTTACATAAGCAAAATAAATAACCAATAACATTGACAGAACTTTATTAGAGTTCAGACCAGAAGCAACTAACTATTTAAATAAATAAATAAATCAATAAATCAAAGATAAAATGTACGGCATTACCTAGGTCGAGTTCCTTCCCACCAAAAACTACGATGAAGATCGAAGTCTACAAGTAATAGCATCCGAAACACCAAAAAAAGAAAAAAGAACAAAAGGAGAGGAACCAAGATTTATGGTGGGAAGATCACTGACAAGGGAATTTGAGCGCTGATGCATGGATTTCCAGGAGATCACCTCTGCTCGTCTTCGGAAATTATTCGCCCGATCTAAGAAAATTTTGCAAAGGGATTTGTCATTATTAAGATTTTCATTTTTTTTTCTGGAATTGTTTTTAGCCCAGGCCCATTAGGATCAAACACAAAAGTCGAAGCCTATACCAGCATTTGAAAATCTAGTACAACCTGACATGTTATTAGGGCTAAATTTTCTGTTTAGCATGTATAAAAATTTACTTTTCGTATTTCATCTTGCATATGTTTTTTAGCGCATATTCCGAACAGATTACGAGACTGTGTCGTTCGCTCTTCGTTAACATGTGAAAAAAAAAAAGATTTTTCTACCCATTAGTATTGACACACCAAAATATATATTTAAAATTATCTTTTATAGAAAATATCTAACATAAAAGTTATAAATCTTCATGACTTCTATAATTTTTATGTTGAAAGTTTTTCCAAACATATTTCGAAATATGTGTTTTGAAGCTCCAAGTGTTAACGGATTTCAAAATCGACCTATTAACCTGCTAAAATATGAAGACTCAAAACACCTTTTTTCAAGTATTTTTTTGAAAAAATATTAAACATGAAAGTTGTAGATCTCACCTAATTCTACAATTTTTATATTAAAATATTTTCAAAATAAATGCATTTAAGTATATGTTTTGGAGTTTTAAATGAATAGGTAAAAATTTAACCTAATAAAAAAATTTTGGAGCCTCATAATATCTATTAGAAGTATGTTTTTGAATTAAATATAAAAGTTACGAATTTCATCAAAATATATAATTTTTATATTAAATTTTTTTTTTTTAAAAAAAAATTTAATTAGTGTTTTGAGGTGTCGGTGTTAAAAGATAAAAGTTTAACCCATTAAAAATGTGGAGCCTTATAATACCTATTTAAAAATATTTTTTAAAAAAATTAAATATAAAAATTGTAGGTTTAATTAAAATCTATAATTTTTATATTCAAAGTTCTTTGGAGACACATTAGTCATATTCTGTACACACAAAACAAGACAATGTCATGAACCGAACAACTCGAAAGACAAGCAAATATACGAAACGGATTTGTATACATCATCTGTTGGGAAATTAGCCCCAAGTTACATTTCAGTTAAGTTAAATTCAATTTATATTTTCTACTGATATGTTAGCGCATAGTTATTTTTATATGGAAGGGTTTGATGAAATCCCCAAAATTGGGAACAGGAATAAGAATGGTCAATCCGACTCTCACGAATCAAAAATAGAAAGGAAATGAATGATTTCGATATTTAATCCCAAGGGCCCAAACCGCCCAACCAAACTGGTCCTTAGTGTCTACTTAGGTCCAAAGAATTAATTTGAATCATTCAATATAAATCCAGGTCAAGAAATTGATGCAAGTTGTTGGATGACAAATTAGGTTCCATCTAAGGATAATACCATATCAGCCCCCTATTTTGAATCGGTTTCCCGATCAGCCCCTGAAAACGCGTTTTCAGAGGCTGATACAGTAATTTCAAAGATACGGGGCTGATATGGTATTATCCCTTGGATCTATCTTAGCTATGATCTAAGTTAATCTGTAGTCATTCTATCATTACTCACATTTAATCGCCGACCTAGTCAGAGTCAATATGGGAGTAAAAGCACTCTTGGAAAAATTAAAAAAGAAAAAAAAAAAAGATTAATTTTTTACGATTTATGAAGACTTAAATTCGAATGGTCTGAACGGATTCTCAAACTTTCGAAGAATCTGCTTGTTTATTTTCGATCGAACTTTGGGTAATTTAGCTTCTTACTCACAGCTAGTAGAGCTAGAAAAATAAAAAAATTTAACATTCATGTAAACCAAAAAGAAGAAACATAGAAAAGTAAAAGAAATGAATAGTCAGTCTCAACAATTTACACAATATTTTTTTATAAAAAAAAAAACAATTTACACAATGATCCATGTTTAGAAGTGCACCAAAAATTACACCTCCGTAACTCCAAAAATCCAACAAAGAATAAGACCGAATTGACCAATAACTTAGACTTTGTAGATGATGAGGAAGCATGGTAGCACGGCTCGCGGGTCCAACACGGTCAGCACTCCTTTGCGCTCTGACACCGAGTCGAACCGTGAACCGTCCGAGTCATGTTCTGACTCCGATCTGACTCGGCCGGCGATTACCCGACATACGAGCACCGCCCGCCGTCCGGACCCGCCGCCGGTGCTCTCGTGCGCACCGCCGCTCCCAGCGAACGTTCGTATCCCTCGGCCGGCTTTTCCGCTCGCCGCCACCGCGCAGACCCAACCCGCATCGTACCCCTCGTTGGAGGAGCTCGGCGCCGGGTGAAACCGCATCATCTCGTTGCCGTCGGCGGCGCAGCGGACGTCGTTGGATGCGGTGGCGCGAGACTGCACGGCGGAGCGGTACTCCTCGAATCGCGCCACCGCGCGCTGCGGGTTATGCACCCGGAACAGAAGCTCGATTTCTCCCGGGAACGGAGCCGCTGCGCGTCGCGCTTCGACCAGCTCGAGCCGAAGATGATTTCCACCACACGCCGTGAAGAGTGTCCCGGTGGTAGCTCCGCCAGCGTCGGAAATGTCACGCTCTGCGGCGGCGTCGGACTCATCGCATCCATGACCCTCTTGCTAATACTACGAGCCGCCGTGGTCGATTTACGCTTGGGTTTGGTCGTATGGTGTGACTTGGGGCGTGATTTAGGAGGAGGACGTTGGTCATGGTGGGAGTGATTGTGGGGGCTAGGGAAGAGAACGACGACGTCACGAAGAGCGTGCGAGGGGTTGCCGCAGTCGATGGGAAGAGAAGGCTTCTTCTTGGTGGGCTTGGAGTCGAAGACGACGACGTCGTCAATGGCTTTGGATTTACACTGGAGAGACTTAACCCAGGCAGCCGCCATTAATGGCGCGCCGGTGAGGAGGAGAAGAAGAGAGAGAAAGAGAAACAGTAGTACCCTCAAAATGAAAGAGAGAGGGAAGAAAAGTAATATGAGAGAGAGAGGGGAGAGGTTTTATTGCGCTTCGTTGTTAATGGAGAGTAGGGGCGCGGCTCAGCACCATGGTGCAGGAAAACGGACGGCCGAGATTCGTGCCGATCCGTAAAGCGATTACGGATTTTACGAAACATTTTAGATAAAAGTTTCGTTCGACTTATTTGATCTAATTTTTAAAGGTATTTTTAAGAAAAAATTTTGAACTACAAAATTATAGATTTTAATGTGATCTATAACTTTGTAGTTGAAATTTTTTTCAAAAAATACCAAACAGTATGCCAAAAAGATAATTATAGTTATATTTATCTTTTCGGTAGTATACCGTTTGGTATTTGTTTGAAAAAAATTTTAACTATTATAAAGTTGTAAGATCTCATCAAAATCTATAATTTTGTAGTTCAAAGTTTTTTTTTTAAAAATGCTTACAAAGTATGATCAAATAAAGTCGACGAAATATTTTATACAAATATTCTCGAAATCCGTATTTTTACGAATCGGCCGATCCCGATCGTCCTTTTCCTAACACCCTGATTCGGCCGAATCAGGGGAGCCGCACGGCCGGAGCCCCACCTTAGAAACGGCGGTGGTCCTCTGCAGTCCCCACTATTTGTACTCTAAAGATACGGCAGTTAATTTGAAAGATAATTTACAAATTAATTCCTAACTTTTTATTTTAAATTTAGAAAAAAAAATTCGATATTGTATTTGAGTTTTTATTATTATTTATTATTATTATTTTTAAAAAATTAATATAAATTTTAAATTTTAATTAGATTTATAATTTTTATGTTCAATATTTTTTTAAAAAAATAATTTTAAATAAATATTTTTAAGTTTCAAAATTTAAAATTTTGCTCTTATTTGCTCATGTTTACACCACTAGCTCTTTAATGCTTTAATTTTAGCATGTAAAGCCTTTTTTACAACCTACATTTTTTATATGCTTACATAGTATGATTTAGCAACTATTGCTACTACTTATAATAACTTTATTTTGTGTGTGTGTGTGTATATTGAAGATATTATTGATAATTATAATGTCAAATAATAGTGCTATCTAAAAGGTTTATAGGAATAACGTCCCTTTTTAGAAGTATAATGATCTTAAAAAAAATATTTCTCAAAAAATCAGAACCAAAATTCAAGAAAATGGGGGGGGCCAGAAACAAATTTTACTGTTTCGTATACAGTAATGTGAAATAAAAAGTGATGATACAGTAGTATGGCAGCAGGTTGCTTGGGTATAATAGCATCCATATTGAGAGTATAAAAAGTGTAGCATGATGAGAAAGGTTCAATTTCAAATTTGAAATTTTGAGTCCATGTAAAATATTTAAATTTCTTACTATATTTTCATGAATTTGTGCAGGATATTGAGAGATTATTCGTCAATAAATTTGAGTAATGTGAAATAACTAAGGATAATTACAGCTATCAATAACAAAACTAAACTTTATTGTTTAATATTAATCCCACTTAATTTAACGTATTTCAATATACGGTGGAAAAATGAGTGCATTCTTACGGCAGGGTAAGGGCTCTGGGACTGAGACAGTTGCACTTGGGACGCTGGTGCTTTTTCGGTCATTATAAAAGATAAACAAGTTAGTATATATGACATTATAAGACAAGATTAAAAAAAAGTGTTCTACTTTTTTTTTATATATGTATGTTCGTATTTATATTAATTTTTATATAATTTGAAATTATTAAATATATTTTTTAATTTAAAATAATATTTTTATGCCACTTTATCTTATAAAATACCGATATTATCATCGTTGAGTTAACTCTTTTTTTTTTAAAGAAAAGAAAATTTCATCACATGATCAATAGTACATAAAATGTTATTTTGAATTAGAGAAAAACATTTTGATAATTTTAAACTATAAGAAAGATAGGATAAAAAGATGAATATCCGTATCTTTTTTTGAATAAAAACTTAATTTTTTTTTTTAGAGAAGTAAAATATTATATAGTACTAGCAGCAACAATAAGTAATATAATATAATTATATACTCAAATAGTATATAAAATTTTCTTTTATTAATAAAATTAGATTCTTATTGTTTAAATTTTTATCTAAAAAATGTAAAATATTATATTATATATAAATTTTATTAGTAAATATTATTATATTTTTAGTTATTCGAATAGTTAATATAAGTTATTTTTAAATATTTATATTTTCTATTGTCGTGTCCAAACCATACTTATATTTTATTTTTAAAAAAGTTATCAAGCTCCGTGTCCGTATTGTATCATATTCCCGTATCAATAACTTTTTAGCATGTATTTATACAGTGTCAATCAACCATTGAGTGTTGGATTGGCATGGAAGCTCCCAATCTTAGATTGAAATATTCACATTGGCTGTTGTTGATGAAAGAGACAAAGGAACAGAATATAAACAGTCATGCGTAAATAAGCTCATGTTGGATGGATGGAGGTCCCTTCTAAGCCATGCGGTTTGCAATTTATACATTATTTTTATAATTTTTTTGTTATTATATATTTAGGTTTAGGATGGGCAAATCTTTTCATACATTCTGAATCATTAAAAAATAAAAAATTAAAAAACAACGACCTTACTCCACCTGCCCCTGTTTCCACTACAACTTGTCTGAGCTTATATGTCACTGTTTATTTCTCGTCTCTCCTAACCTTTACCTCAAAGGATAATTGTATATCAGCCCCCTAAAAATAACAGTCGCACGTTTCAGTCTCCGAAAATACGAAAATATGCGACGTGCAGCGCACAAACACGCCACGTCAGCACGAAAACACGTTTTTATAATTAAAATGCAAGAGCTAGACTTTGGGGGATGATATACCATTATCCCTTACTACATTATAAGAAGAAAAAAGCAATAGCTTTCCATTGGAATAATGACTTATTATATTTTGATGCCGTCATTTTACATAAATTATAATTTTTTTAATAATTATTAAATTAAAGTTTTTAGGAAAAAATTTTTAATACAAAATTTTTTTAATATATTCTACAAATATTATATTAAAGTATTTAAAAAAAAAAAAGATCCCTAAAATAGCTGGTTTAAGACGTTGAATTTTGTTGGTTATAAAAAAAAGTAAAGCCTCAATTTTGAAACTTTTTTATAAAACTTTTTTAATATATAAGTTATGCAGCACACCAAAATTATTTTTAATAAATTAGAAAGTTGTTTGACAGAGTTTTAAAAAGCAAGACTTTTTTTGATAAAATTTCTTAATATTTTTTTTGTGACAAGATAAAGGTCTTAAATTCCTTTGGTTCCCTCTTTAATTATATATTCATGTCTCTTAAGCCTTGAAAAAGACTTATTAGGCCCACAAGTCCCATCAAAGATTCAAGGTTACATCCTACTTAGGGTGTTATGATTGGTAAATCTAATCGAGTCTAACCTAAATTAAAAAATGATTATGTAACTACATGAATTTATTATTGGCAAGTGTTAATTCAGTTAGTTACAAAATTAAATATTACAGTTGAGTGACTTCTGCAAAAAGTCAAGCATTCAACTTAATAATAAATACTTATTAGGAGAAGAATTATCGAAATACTGAAATTGGTTCCACTCTCTATGTGGTGGAGATACTCGTTGAAAAATTAAAAAAAGTATTTGTTGGTTATTACTAACCGGCACATGCCTAAGAATTATAACGGTACGGTGGATTGATTACTTTAGTGGCAATCAATTCCAATTCCAAATGACTAATAATAAGATAACTAATGTGCTAATAGTATAACGAATCAACATTGTTATTTTTAAGATTATTGTGAAATGATATTTTCATAAATAATTTAGTTTATACGACGGTCATAATATAGCTATCATTCTACATGAAGTACATAATATACACTTTCCAATTCGAGACATAAAAACAAAAAAAAAAAAACAACAACAACAACAACTATAACACCTCTATGAATCCATAACAGCATCGTCATATCCAAGATTACCATATATAACAAGAAAAGTTAGACCTTAGGCTGGATGTTCACATAATATAATCGGAAACATCTGACTATACCGATCCAGATTGCTTATGCCTGCAAGAAAGCGAACAAAATAACAACGATGTGCGGCCTAATCTTGGTGCAGCTCGTTGAACGGGTTGGCTTAGAACAGAAGATAGAGGAGTCATGGGTCCTAATCTGGTTCGTTGAGAATGGCATATCTGGAAATTTATCCTATCCATTGAAATTGTTAATTGGAGGAGGGAGGCAACGAAACCACATCTCTGAAACCCAGCGAGTTATGAAAAGGGAGCAAAAGATACGTGTTGTTTATGGAGGTTTGTTTGTGGGACTTAAGAACGTTATTATCTTTTTTGGTACCAATCAGTATTGACCTAATTGATCAACTAGAACGTGATCACAGTCTACCCTTATTAAAAAAAGTTAGAAGTTTAAATTTCAGCAATATTATATCAAAAAAAAAAGTCAGAGGCGACCTAATTGTATCTTTCCGTTTCTGATTCAGACATATATAATATAAGCCGAACTATGCGGACATAGATCCAAAAAAGATGAACTTTTCTTTAGTTTGTGATATTGTTACCCTTAAAGAAGAGGTTAGTAGTTTTTGTTTTGGGGAACAAAGACATGAAAAATTGACATCTTTGAGATTTCAGGCATGATGATAATGTTATTTTTGAGTGGGGGAATTTTACTTTTTGAGACAACTAACTGAAAACTTTTAATTTTTCCTCACGACTTTAGCTATTTGGCATATTCTCTAACTATAAATTTGAATACCCTCAATAAACCTGAACGACAGTCGAAAGTAAACTTTAGACTTAGCATTATCTCCAAATCCGACATAGAAGATCGAGACTTTATATCTAGTCATCAATTTAATAAATTTGTCTAAAAATGTACAGGGCTTGTCTTTTTCTTATTCTAGGACATTCGTGAGATTCAGACTCGCGATTAGATAGCGGCACGCCAATTGAGTATCGGGCCTGTGAAATATTCAGCAAAACAGAATGGAACAGGAGCATTCGGTTGCGTTATATTATGGATATTGATTTATTTAAATTCGGTGGATAATTTATAGTTTTAAATGCTCTGGAGGACCTCATCCCGCACCATCTTTTATTCTTTTTTTTTTCTTTTTTTTTTTGAGATAAAGCTTTTGCTTAATAGTGTTGGAGAGAACGAGCCAGGTCGTCTGAGCGCAGAAAACTCGGTGCAGTTGAGCCCAGAGTCAGGAATATGCGTGATAATTCTGAGCTGAAAAATATCACATATAAAGCTGCAAAATTGAAGCAACAATTTTGGGCAATGTGACTAACCATCTCATGATTCTCATCAAGGGGCAATATCTAGCAGAATGAGCTATAAGGCTTATACAATACGTGTATACAATGACCAGCAGTTTGGTCTTGTAAAATAATTCCGTATGTATTTTTGTAAATAATCAACATGGTAGTTCTAATGAAACCAAACTCAATAGTCTTTATTTACTGTCACATGATAATTGTAAACAATTGTTTAGTTGTGCCAAATCGAACTTCAGTGAACTCAAATATTAACATGTATTGACTGTATTTTTAGTGCTATGCAGCCGTACTAGCAACTATTACAATAGGCCATGCTGCCCGGTATCGAATGATGCTCTAAACTGAGCAGACATGCTCGGAGTGGGATTTGCTGCTCCCATTCCCTCATCCCTTTGTTTGCACCCGTCCCGCTTCGGAACGATGTATGTATTTTCAACATAAAAAATTATAAATTTTGATTATATCTATAACTTTTATATTTAAAATTTTTCATATTTAAAGTATTTTTTTGGAACTCTAAAATTAACGAATTTAAAATAATTTTTAAAATTTGTTCTGAATCCATTGTATTCGTTAACGTCGGAGCGATGGAATCTTAAAATGAGAATAAACCAAAGTTGCATTGATTATTGCCTGGTAACTTCTTTCTTTTCATGTGCTGATCAATGATTATGATGTTCTGCACGATCTCTGTCATATCACTTTGTTAAGTATTGCCCTTATCGTGAATAGTGGTGGTCAAGCGTCGTATAATTGAGTCAGATGTAGGCTTGAATTTGACTCATCGGGTCGCACCAGAAGTATTGACGTGTGTTCATATGTAAACGAATAAGTGTTGTGAAGAATAAACCTGGTTTCACAACTCTTTTATGTACAGGAGCTGTGACCATTGCACCATAAGGAATGTTGCATTTTTGGCTTTTTATGCATGTTATTATATAATATATATATATGTTATAATATATATATATATATATATATATATATATATATTATATATATATATATATATATATATATATATCAACTATACTAAATCTTAAGGAGAAAATATACAAATAAAGTCTCTTATATAGTAGTATATATATATACTTATATATATAAGTAAACTACAAAAACAACTAAAACTGTGATATTTTTTAATTAATCTAATAATTAGCTCCTTATCCTCAATATCCCTCTCAAACGCATGGTATTTGCACATTGAAATTGAATGGCCAAAATGTTTTTGACAGCGTCTTCTGAATCAATTACAAGTCGAAAGAAAGTCCAAAGAAGGCTAGGAAGATAGGGAAAGATTCAAGACAGATTCCAATATATGATCAGAACAAACAGCAGAAGATCGAAGCATAAAGAACACTAGGTGCCAACAGACAGAACACCAACTTAGTTATTGAGTTATGATCTAAAGACCATATACTTATTTTAAGTCAAGCGCGGTTAGCTCGACTGAATGGTACACACCTCAGAAAACGTCAGCACCTAAGTTCGAGTCCACGTGGGATGAATCAAATTACTGCACAGGAATTATTTGTGTAATGTCCCTACCAACATCCGTATATTTGCTCGATCTATAGAATAGGCATACAAGTAACTACATCTGATCACAAACCCTGAAAATTTATATCTCAGTAAGACTGATATGCACTCAACAGGAATCATATATATCTCGTTAATTGAATTTGCAAAATTAAGCTTGGACAAAAGTAAAAGATGATAATGTCTTTGTAGGTAACAATATGTTGTACCGTAGATGGCCATAGAAGTGGCTCCGCAAACACTTGAATCATAACCCTCTGATGTACTAATTTTTCCATAGCCGGCCGGCGAAGAAAACTGTCAGCGGGACTCAACAAGTATGTATAGCGGTTTACTTAACTTTTCACGGCCCTGCACACATACATAAGGGGCATTTTAGTCACCACAAACAAGCCTATAAAGTAATTTAAGTTGACTGAATTTATATTCAAGTAAGTGAAATACGTCCGCCAAAGGAATTTCTTTTTCCTAATAAATGTCATCCAAGACCACCGATAGTGAACTATTCTCAAAATCAAATTGAGTTATATGTGTTACTGCAACGAATTAATGAGAATGTGTATTATTTTGAACTAAGATTAAGTCTATAATCTTGCTAGAAACACATTCATAAAACAGCAATAAGAAAGGGAGCTATTGTATAATCGACAGAATACTACATGATCACGAGGAATATATGTTTATGCAGGGACGGCGCCATCGAGTGTCTTATACATGGTCGAAACTTTGCATGGTCCTAATGACATAGAACATTATTCTCACTTGCTCTTTCTGAGATAATATAGATATAGTATTCTTGCAAACATGAAATGTAAAACAGAGAATAAGCTACAAACCACTTTAAGATAATAGTAACGAACAAAACAAGTTTATTTTCTTAATGAACTAAGAACGCACCCTCAGTTCGGGGAGCTCAATCACACAAGCGCATTCAACTACTTCGGCCCCAGCACGCTCTTCAAAGACAAAAGATAAAGGTTAGCTCTCCACATATTATTTAGTAACAAAAAAAAAATGTCAACCTTCCAAAATGAATCATGACGGTCTCAAGCATTGTCGACATAAGTAAGATATCAAATCAAATGATATAAAAAATCAGGCAAAAACAACACTGATTAAGACAAAATCTCCGCACTAACAACTACTCAGCGTTATGTTATAAAGTTAAAAAAGAAAGAAAAAATGATACTTAGTGACTTCATCTAGCATCAAGACATAAATGGAATTCAGCCACACACAGTACTGATAAGTGAAAAACATTCATCATACATGCATGATGGCTTATCTCATGCATGTGATGAAAACATTTATTGTTAATTTCAATCATATATAAACTGCTTCCAACTTGAACAGGAAAACAAGCAGTAGCTTAGTTCATAATATTGTTCGATTAGGGAGGTTGTACATAACCTTTCTAATAAAAGAGGAGAGATCAAAGTTGATAGTCAGAAAGATACCCACTACTCAAGGTCCAGACTAAAGCGAGGGAACCAATCACGTCTCGCTTCGCAAAATACATTTTCATACAAGTTGTTGACCATAACTCTTGACTTCTGAATGAGTGTTGGCTAATAATTCAGTTAAGAAATGGAAGATTCCAATCTTACCAAGTAGTTTAATGGCAGCACATAAAGTTCCTCCGGTCGCAACTAGATCATCAACTATCAAAGCATGTTCACCTGGCTGGACTGCTCCAACATGCATCTCAAGGCAGTCAGTTCCATACTCCAGAACATAATCCTCTGATATCACTTCCCCTGAAAAACAAAAAAAAAAAGAAAAAAAAATCCTGAAGGAAACATCGAACAAACAAAGACAAATTGTATTCGGTGATTCCTTCAGCAAATGGTGATATGTGTGTGTGTGTGTGTGTGTGTGTGTGTGTGTGTGTGTATATATGCAAAATTCTTTGAGAGACTGCAATATCCATTATTACAACAACTAAGAAAGAAAATTCTGAACGTCAAGGAAACATGAATTATTGAAAGCCTTTAAGCTGGGCATGTTCCTTAACTAGACTACCTTTCACCATAACAGAAAGTTAACTACTTGATTAAAGATTTTATGTCGAACTCTTAATGTGGACTGAAACAACTGGATGTCGACTCAATTATATCAACACTAAGCATGAAAAAAAAAATGAAATTGGTTCACAGTTGTAGACTTGAGGTTAATTGTCCAGTCTGGTTATGACTCTAATGTAGGCTCTCAACAACACATGGTTGAATTGAGACTAAGGCCACGCAAAGTTTACCATTGTTGGTGCTCGAAAGGATAAACATGGATAGAGAGGTCGGGCACGGCTTAGGAACTGTAACATGTCTATTCATACTCCGTGAAACTGGATTCATTGATCGATTTAAAAGAAAAAGAAAAACACATTGGTCTAAGAATGGGCTTCAAACCCAGCCCAATTATGAGCTGACACAGCCTAGTCAAAAAATCATATTGGAACTTATGAAGCTCAAATTTGATGAGGCTAAAGTCATCCCTTCTGCATGAATAACCTCATAACAAGAATTTTACTCAAAGAAATGAACAGCCATCAACTGCTACTACCTGGCAACTTCCCTGGCTTCCTAAGTGGAACGAATTTTGCACCAATAGCCAGAGCAATGGGAGGGCCAAATATTATGCCTCTGGCCTCAATTCCTGGATGAAGAAAAACAATAAATATCAAGTTATATCACATGCATACGTAAAGAAATGGCAGTATAAGGTTTCAGTAGACTTGAACTTGGAGCAACGTATACGCCACCTGTATAATAAATTCATGGTTTTCTGATTTAATTTAAAGGATCCATAAACATACCAACCTTTTCAAGAATCAAGAATTAAAAGCTCCTCTACCGTGTAAGGTCCCCCCCCCCCCCCCACAAGACCCCCCACACCACAAAAAAAAAAAAAAAAAAAAAAAAAAAACCAACCCCACGACAAATCAGTGGAAGGAATAGATGCATGAGAGTCTAGAGCAATGCCCGAGGCATTTTAACCAATAAAATGGCAAAAGCATGTGCTCCATCAATGAACCGTGACATCAAGCCATAGCTACTCCCTCCAAAAAAAAACAAAACAAAACAACCAACTATTTGTAGAAAACATGTGTTGCTATTATCCAGATTCTCCACCAACAGCAGAAGATCCAAGATGAGCATATGAGCCAAACAATATATCTAATTCTTCGACTAACACCATTTATTCCCCACCTGGGGCACAGGAGTCATGCAATTGGACAATGCTTAAGTAACTGGTTATACAGTATTACAGTAATGATCAGCAGCTACGCCATTAGAAATGTAGGAGAAGGAAGCATGTGGGACCCATCCCGAACTGTAGCATGGTCATAGAGACTCTGTTAAAGATGATCCCTCACAGTCTCGAAAGGACTCCATCATCTAACATCGCACAGCTCCAGTGCCTGCGGGGACCCCGGTCCCGGTCCCCAGCTGCCGTGACATGCGCGCCAGTCATGGTCGCCGACGCAGTCAACTATGCTGTCCCCACCACTTCCCACTATCTAATCATGCTTAAATAAACAACCTAATGAAGATAGATCATATGTGATTTAGTACCCTTTTTTATTACGGAAATTACAAAATGGAGGTGTCGTTGATGGGTTGGGGTGGGGCGTGTATGTTTGTGTGTATATATGTATATATGGATGACCTACGGTTGAAGTTAGAATTCAGTCTATATCTTCGGCATGGCATGCCTAATGTGCATCGTGCATCGGCATGGCATGCATGATGTGCATCAGTTATCTCGCATGGTGGTGCTAGAGCAGAAATTATCCAAGAATATATATGAGATCTATTGATTTGGGCAGCACAATGGAGGCTTTCCTGCGGTAGTCCAAAAGAAAAAAGAATATTTTTTAGGATTTTCTGCGGTGGTTCCCACAACCGATATTGAGCGAAAGCGATCGACAATAAACGCAGAGGCGGTACATTGCGTAGAAGAAACAGATTTTTTTTTAATATAATTTTCTTGAAATTTTAAGGAAAAATAAACAATGGGCGAAAAAGGGAAACGCAAAAGAGGGACGTTACCGGCGACGATGGAGATCCCTTTGCCGGTGTATCGCTCGACGAAGAGGTCGACGGCGCTACGGAAGGCCTTGGGGTTGAGGAGCAGCGTCGTGATGTCCTGGAACATGATCCCTGCCGTCCACTTACGTTATCTCATCATCACAGGCGTCATAAAGAAAACAGATAGTGATCTATACAAAATTCTATTAAAAAAATTCAAGAAAGCATAACTTTTAGAAATGCGACTCCGAGTTATAAGAAACATGTTGATCAGCAACCTGGCTTGGGGAAGTTGGGAACGACGCGAATGGAGGAAGCTATGGCTTCTACACGAGGATCCTTGTCCTTGAACGCCGACATTTGCACAAATCCTCTCTTACTTCGCCTGAGACCTCGCCGGCCTTGAGCTGCAGAGTTGCTAAGGCTTTACTTATTTTGTCAGCTATGTAGCTGGAGATGGCGGGGATGTTTTAAATAGTCTGGGAGAGAGAAAAGAGGGGTGGGTTAAAAGGACGAAGTGTAACTAGTGCAGGAGGAAGGCTATTCTCGACAAAGATCCGATTTCTTACCACTATTTTAGTATGCAAAAATTCTATAATAAAATATAACGTAGTATATATTTTTTTCGTATATAAATTCAAAAAAATAAATTTTGTAATCATTATAGATTTTGACAAGATATATAATTTTTATATTTAAATTTTTTTTTAAAAATACTTCGAAATAAATATTTTAGGACTCTAAAATTTAACAGATTTAACGAATTTTAAAATAAAATTTAAACTCTCTTCAAATATGTTAAATTTTGGAGCTCCAAAACTAAATTTTAAAAATATTTTCTGTAAAAATTTTGAATACGAAAATTGCAGATTTTATCAAAATCTATAATTTCGATGTTGAAATTTTTTTTTAAAAAGTATTTCAAAATCGATTTTTTAGGCCGTTAAACAGAATAACGTGATATAATCGTTACACCTAAAAGTATATCTTTTAGTCTAGGAGATGGAATCGTTTGTGTTTCCCATGGTAACCTGGCCGTATCCGTAGTGCGCTATGTAATCAGCTAAATTCATTGCAGCACGTATTACGAAATTTTTATTAAATTTTCGTCGGCTTATTTGACCTATTTTTAAGTATTTTTATAAAAAATTTGAACTATAAAATTATAAATTTGGATATAATCTATATTTTTATAAGTTCAAGATTTTCAAAAAATTTTATAAAAATATTTAAAAATAGATCAAATTAATTGATAAAAATTTAATAAAAAATTTTATAATACATGCCGAACCGGATTAATGGTCTAGATGATCGCCACAGGGGCGATCGCATCTCTTTAGCCGGTGTTTGAAGAACCCAACTCGATCATTTACTGAGTCGGTTCAACCGGTTAAAAAAATTGTCAGAAAAGCTATCTTCTTCTAAAATTCTTTAAAATAAATTTCCAATTTAATAGAAAATTTATAAAATCGCTGTAATATAAATATATAGAATTATAGATCTATAAATATTTATATTTAAACATAAATAAATTTTGGTGTTCTATAATTTTTATATTTAAGGACTTTTTCTTAAAATATTTTTAAATAAATATTTTAGATTCCAAAATTTTATAACTAGTAAAAATTTTAGAATTTTAAAAAACATATTAGGTAAATTTTTTGAAAAAAAAAAAGTTTAATATAGAAGATATAGAGTACATCAAAATTAATTTTAGTGTAGTCATTTTTTTTGAAAACTACTTACATATATATATTGTGACTTAATTTAATAATTATTAAAAATAAATATTAATTTAAAATAGTAGTACAAAAACGAAGGCTAATATAAAATTATTATTAAAAAATGTAGCAGTATCGAATCAATCAAAATATGTTTTAATATGCTTATATCAACGTTTAATGGATCTACCTAGATATTATCTATTTCTACAAACCACCACGTTGCAACAATGTAGTTGTAGATGAATCCTAACCATCAATGGAGTGTATGGGTAGGTGCAAAAAATGATATACTTAGTAGTCAACACTAAAAGGCCTCCGCACTTGGATCAACTGGATGTGACGCTTCACCTCAAAAAGTCTGCGCACCATCCAGATTCGACTCTTCGTCCCTCAAGAGATGTGCGTTTTACAATTGGAATGTGCCTGTGCTGCTAGTTTTTAGCTGTCGCGTGAAATTTTATAGTTGCATATTGCAGCACTTCATATCCGGTTCTGGAGCAGATGTTAGGCAAGGATTTTTCTCCCCGCGCTCACTCGGTCAAACATGGGTTGCAGATGCGCGTAAAAAATCGTGGTCCACGAATAAGCGAAAATCCGGAGGAGATTTGACTTCGTTTTCTTTAAAAAAAAAAAAAAAGTAGTCAACACTAAAAATTGAGGAAAAATCTTACCCACCTAATAATACAAATAATATCTTGACCAAAAATTACAAATCAATTTTTTTTAAAAAGAAAATCTTACCCATCTTCACCACTCTTGCTTTTATTAAGAGGGCTTTTACTTCATCTCTACCCTCCATCTCATGTATTTTTTATGTATAGTAGTTGCAAAATTTTACATAGATGTAAAATATTTCTAACAGTATCACTAATTCTTTTAAGTAGTAATTTTTAGTTGCACAAATTATATATAGATTTTTTTTTTTTATTATGTATACATTTATTTATTTATTTTAAGTATTGTTTTTCTTAGTCTTTTCTTTCAATTTACATGATGCTTAATGAACACTTGGAATTTAGAAGTTGTGCACAAAACTTATGCTTTAATTTTACCTCCCTTTTTGTTTTCCATTTCTCCGCGTTATTACTTTTATCATTACATCTTCTAATTCTATTCAAGCAAGGGATATCATTAGTCGCTATTACTAGAAAACCAATGAATTATTCCTTAGATTAGTGGAATAATCTATAATGAACATGATTTCGTCCAATGGCGACAGAAATAAAAGTTGGATAGCAATATTTTTGAGAGAAAATTTGTTAATAGTTTATAGCTTCAAAATAGTGAATTGATATCCAATAAAAGTTGCATAGCAATTTCTAAAAAAATAGTTAATGTTTTTTATGTAGTTGTTTAGAAAGACGGACGGGGATTGCTCCGCCACACCCTAGAGGTCAATTTTCAAATATATGCATGGTATATTTTAAGAATTCATCCATATTCTTTGGATAAAGGTGAAGGTATGTCATTAGATCGACACCAACAGAATAAACTAAAACAAAATGAGTCACAATCTTATAAATGACCGAGATATAAAAAATTACATAAAAAATAAAAACATACTCATAAAAAATTATATATATATATATATAATAAAATATGACAGAACGCAACATCGAAAGTTCACTCAGTATCATGACGGGTTTGGTTGGTCCATTCGGGTTCGGTTAGATCAAGTCGGTGTGCAGCCAGACTGCATTAGCTAACATGTGTCAATAGAAGGTTGAAAGTGAAAAGAATGTATTTACAAATAAGCCGGCCGATTAAGTAAAGACTTTCAGATATAATATTATCCAGTTCCACCTGAACTATATCTAATATAATGTACTAATTAACTACTGCCAATGAATAGATACATTGGATGAGGAAGATATAAGTAAGTAATATATTATTAAATTCAGCTCGAATTCTTAATCATATCTACAACATGGCTAATTAATGTAGTTCCGAAGAGCATTTCCCAGTTTAATGTTTCTCTTAATTAATTAAATATTAGTAAGTGACATTTTATTTTCAAACGAGCTGCTTATTATTTACAATATTTATGAGGGATGGCAGAAAATTTATCTTATTAAATGAAATCTCATATTTTATATTTCACACACACCATCTGTAGGACTATTAAAAGTTATAATCTTTATATTCTATATAGAATAACAAATACTTTTAGACATATTTAGATAGAAATGGTGAAAACTTTCTATTAATAGAAAATAAATAATACTATCTATATTGTAATTGTTACGGTATTGATTACGGACGGCGTTTTATGTTAATCTATAAAAACACAAAAAAAGGAATAACTACAAATCATGTCTCCTATTTCAACAGTTGCACGTTTCAGCCTCTAAAAATGCAGAAATATGCAACGCGCGCCGCCACATCAGCGCAAAAACGTGTTTTCATGGGATGAAACATAAGCTGTGAAATAGGGGCTGATATGCAAAAGCTCCAAAAAAACCCTTTAGAAAAGACGTGTTTCAACATTCACCCAATCGCAATTCGTAACAGGTAATGTTAACTTAAGACAGGCTGAAGTCGAGAGAGAGAGAGAGAGAGAGAGAGAGATTATCTCTAAAAAATGTGTGAAAGCTTCAGTTCAAGTGTTAGCGTTGTTCAACCACTGTACAGATGCTTCTGCTAACATATTTCTTATATTGTTATAACCTTAGACTATATGATATATAGTTTATTAAGAAGATAACAAAGAAATCTAACTACTAAGCTCGAGTTATCACAGATGATATCGTCATGTGGTCTTCTCCCCAACTGGCCATACTACCTAACATCTCATATCTATATGTATGTTATAATTAAAGCACACGTAAGCAGTTAGCTGCATCTCTAATTTTATATATCTATCTTTAGCTCGAGATTCCTCGCATTTTTTCTTCCACTATTAGCTTGGAATCTCATGCTTTTTTCAAATTAAGGAAGTTCTATAACAGTTTAGTTATATAGACGGATAGCCCGGATTAGCGGTTAATCATGTTTTTATTTTTTAAAATGGAAATATCATCTTTTTTTTGAACCACAATATAGTTGATATTCTTGTATATAACTGCCAAACATACATATTCTGAATTCTTCCTGATGATCGCGACTGAAAGGGAGAAGATTGGCTTACATGAACAACATTTGATGATATTTGTGATATAGCTACTTGTACTTTCTTTAAGAGCGAACCTAGTGGCACGCTGGTTGTGGGTTACCCTATCTAATGCACTGCTGCGTGTCCGAATCTTGCCCTAAAAGCACGCATAGACATGACCCTCCCAAAGTCTGGATAAACATCGCCGATTAAATAACCGGATAGCCATGGGTTCACCTGCTTGTACTTTCTTTATGCCTGATGTGTGATGGAAAATGAGATGAATTGTCGTAGTTTCTGATAGAGAATGATGTTCCAAAACACGGCCAATTGGGCAAGTTGCGAGTTACCTTGATTTGGACTGCACCTGCACCTTTGTTAGTGTTTGAGGTTAAGGCCCGCTTTGGATCATGACAATTTTTTTGAGGTGACGATGTTTGAGAACAAAATCTTTGTACTGTGTCCTTACAAAATTAACATCTCTTCTGACGTCCCTTTTAAGCCAAGAAATAGCCGAAGAAGTGGTTTTACAAAAATGCCCCTTAGAAAACCTCATCTTGCATCTCTAAACTATTGAATCATATATATAAGCAATCTCTAAACGTCATTAAACCACACCGAACGCTAAAGGTAACTCTTAAACTGAGGTGAACATGGTTTCCACTACATGTTTGCATGTTCAGTCCGACATTAGATATTTCTTTAGAGTTTAACTTAGTACCCCTATACAGTTACTCTTTTACAAAAGATCGAAGGAACTGAATTCACGACGACTTAGACACCTGCACTAATGTTAGATCAAGATGGTTGGAGATAGCGTAAGAGTTGGGTGATTATGGTCCCCTTCGTAAGTGACTATCATCATATTAGAATCTTGTAGGCAACGCTCTACATGCTTTCTTGCCGGGCAGCCTCTCATGCTGCTGCACTTGTAGTAGCTCCTGAAAGAAAAATATTCAGATAATAGAGGGGACAAAGGCCCAGCCTGGTAACTAATATGGCCCAAGTAATTTTTTAAAAAATGTTATAAA
The DNA here is from genome assembly GCA_002076135.1 of Xerophyta viscosa. NCBI lineage: Eukaryota > Viridiplantae > Streptophyta > Magnoliopsida > Pandanales > Velloziaceae > Xerophyta > Xerophyta viscosa. The sequence goes on along the minus strand of MJHO01000037.1, from coordinate 1,648,671 downwards.
CCACAAAGTTGTTTCAAAAAATAAAATACGTGTCTTCGTAGTTCAAAATATTTTCAAAGGATAATATGATATCCCAAAATAATTATGAAACATGTTAGTATAAATATTAATTTATATATACATAGTGTTTTCGTCTATTTATTTGATATATTATAAACTTATTTTAAAAATATTTGAACTATAAAATTTGTTTTGAACAAATTTGTAGTTCGAAATTTTTTTAAAAATAAATTTTTAGTAGATTTAGTGTAAATTAATAATGAAAGTCATGTCCAGAGCATTGTAAAACTTCTCTAAGTAATTGGTCTAGATAATAAAGCCTTATGATTACTCAGTATTACATATGCGTTGAGTTGTCAAGGTATTGAAAAATGCTACAGCTCCCAAAATTTCTCTTAAAATCATGCTTGAACTGAATATTTTTAAGTGAACTTAACCCAATTTTAGTGAAGCTTTGGGAGCTCTGGTATTTTTCAAAGTTGGGAGTAGAAAGGCTTTGGTTACCTTGGATGTGGAGAACCTTTAATGGGCTTCTGTCCATACTTCCTCCAGGAAAAATCATCAGTACGAATATCCGCTAATTTTCCACTCACAGAGGGAACCTTGATAGTCCTTTT